>JAQIFP010000001.1:166689-240006 GCA_030141585.1 Ophryocystis elektroscirrha
ATACCGGATTAGTGTAGGCACGCTGCTAAGTTTATTAAATTATCGCGTAAATTATTTTTGGAAAGAAGTTGTCTTGTTTAAAGTCATTAATACATAAAGTTTAACATTCGTATCTCCTTTAATTTTGTTTAATTTGTGTTACGTTGATTTTCGTTAAATTTTACGTAAAAAAATTTAGACAAACGTGAGAGAACTAATTATTTGGAGGTTTACGTTTACATATCAGATTTAATTGAACAATATACATTATTTCATAATATTGATTGCTTAATTTGATAATGCACCAAATATAATTTGTTCCACAAACACATAAGTTTAATGCGTGCACACGCAGTTGAGCCAAACCCTAATTTATACATTCATAACGTCCCTAAAGTAATTAATGTGACGTGTTTATGATTTATAGGATGCAACAGAAGAGGAAATTAATTCTTTATTCTCTTCATTCGGAAATGTTGAACGAATCAAGGTAAGAAATTTACATTATAAGCTGCTTTTTGAAAAAGCAGTTTTCTAGTTTATAATTAACATCTTTTATGATAATTGCTATAGTTTTTATATTTAATGATTTTTCTTATTTTTTTCAGTTAAAAATCAATCAAAAAATAGGACCCCAAGCTTTATATGCCTTTGTAACTTATTCAACAGTTGATGAAGCCCAAAATGCGTTGCAGAAACTAAACGGCTATGAAATACGTAGGTGAAATCAAAACAGCCCTACGTTTGTGTAGGTTCCAGAAGATTAAGGATTGAGTTTCAAAAATGCAGAGATGACAATGGTACTAAATACTTATCTGTATATACACTGCTTCCACGTTCTTGAAATGATTTAAGTTGCTATTTATGATTGAATATACATGGTGCTAAAGCTCTATATGCATACCTTCATATTGTATATATATTGATCAGTCAATTCATTTTTGCTTAAAACCACATAATCTCTGTAGATGAACACCACAGACACATGTCAAAAGATAATCCACAGTCTCACGAATTTCGTCGAAAACGTGATAAAGTAATGTATACATATATTCATTTTATACACTAGGAAGATCAAAATTTTTCATCTAGAGCTTCAGATGCAAAGGTATTGCATAAAATTTGTTAAATTGTAATATATTATTAAATGATGCCAAGTATTCATTATTTATTATTAGCACATAAAAAAAAATTATTTTAAGCAACAAGTTTGATTTATTTTTTTAATACCTTTTTTTTTCAGTCTGGTATGGCATATGAACAAAATGCTGAGTCCAATTCAATGAATAAGCGTTTGAAACAAAAGGCGAATGAACAGTCTTATGCATATTCCAATACCTATGAAAACAAGTATTATGATATGCAAGAAGAAAATGGTTTGCTCTTCATATAATCATATGTATACAGAAAGTTTAACCATAGAGCCTGTAGTCATTTATCTATATAAGTTATTGAAAGTAGCGCGTCCAGATTTATATAATAAACCTATAGATCATATCCAACATCCCAAAGAAGCATACATGACCAGTAATCAATATTAACTTGTTAAATGCATGTATATATCTGACTTTGCGGTCTATAATAGAAAGAGCTTCAAAATATTGTAAAAACATCTTTTTTTTAGATATAAATTCAACTCATGTTTCACAACCTAGTTCAAACATATACCCTCAAGAAGCCTTCATTTCCTCTTCCACTGGAGTCAAGTTAGACACCAAGTTAGATGACAAAACAGCTGTAAATATTGTGGACCCTGGTACAGTAATTTGGAGCGGTCCACTCACAAGAAATAGCCGCAAAAAAGTTGATGTTGATCTTGTTTATTTTTACGGAGAACCTATTGGTTATTACTTGATAAATGTAATTATCCATATACACATTCAAATATTAAGTTTATTCTTTCTTTATATTAAATAAAAATCACTTGGTTTTAGGGTCTTCAAAAGCTGAATATTTCTCACAGAAGTTCATGGGACGATTTGCTAAAAAAAAATATAATTTCAACGTGTGCGTTGAAATTACCTGAAGGAGCACTTAAAACAGAAGAAAGCCAATCTCTTTTCACGGAACACGTTACCTATTTAGCTAAGAAAGAAAGGGTAAGCTTTAGTTTTTTATATCTAAAAGCTTTGACATGGACCTGGAATATATTTACAATATAGAAACAACTATTAAATTTTTTTATAAATGAATTATAATGCAGATAGATTTTATACATATGTATATGTATATATTACTTATTTTATAAAATGTGTTTTAGGCTGGAGTTGTTGCATTAGAAGAAAATGTATATATGTATTTAATACCACCCAAGTCACCATTGTTTGACAAATTCAAAGGTGATGCTATTAAATCAAACGGAGAATATTTAATTGCCTTAATAGTTTTAAATAATACTTCTCAAAACGTTGGAAACATTCCTCCCCCACCCCCACCTGAATTATATGAAACAACCAATGAACCACCCCAACCAACCGCTTTACTAGATTTATTGAACAATTTAGTCCCTACCGCGAATACATAAATTATACTTATTCTTTCACAATCCATGATTACAAAATTGCTTTCTGATTCCTGCAAATAATTAATTGAAATTCATAGGGTTTTTTTTTAATTTACTAAAGAGGTTTATTTAATCAGTTTAATATACATTTAAATTATAGAATGAACATTATTGTATTGTATACTAAAATTTGTACCTAATCAAAACAGAATGGTGCTAATTATATTTTTAAATTTTATATTGCCATGTAACTGCTTGAGTATAATCAAAAACTATTCTTCAAGTCAATTACTTGCTAAATTTGTTTTACTTTACATCGTGGTTTTCTCAATAATCGCTTATTTATTGCCCTTTAGAAAAGAAGTTGAGCGAAAAAAACAATTTGATAAACTTATGAAAATTGCCGGTGAAGGCGTGAAAAGATACGACTGGCCAGAAAATTTGATAAATGATTATGTAACATTGAAAAAACAACTTTTCAACAAATACGTTACAAATGGCAATATGGAATTAATGGATGCACAAGTTGAACGAACACAGCAATTTCAAAATAGTTGGCAAAGAAAGTATAAAATATAATAGAACTAAAATATTTGTTTATTTATTATTTCTTTAATTATTATTGTTTCATAATATATCATTAATGCAAATAAATTAAATATTTCATGATGAAATTTATAATTTAACTGCATAAATATGTTATTTATAGTTTTTCTTATGTAGATACCTAAAGCCTAACGAAATACAAGAATATAAATCGACACTCTTACGTCTAACATCTGTTTTGATTACTCTATATGAAACCTCTAAAAGAGATTTTTCAATTAAAGCTGAATTAGAAGAAAAAAATTTAATTTCGCAAGATCATTGGAAAGAAATAAAAGAACATCATGAAATAGTTCAAACTTACTTGAATTTAGCAATGTATAAATAAATTTATTTGTATAAATATTGTTTAGATTGGACGCCAACTGCTTGGAAAACAATTGGGCTACATGTACATTAATTTATTTATAATATTATATTTAAAATAATTTATTATTAGTTAATTATATAATACAAGTATTATTAATCGATACTATAAAGTAATATGGAATATAATTGTATTCATAAGTTGTCAATATATACGCATATACAAATTATATTTCAGGTAAAACTGGATTATTACATTGGGCATTTGTCTTAGCGCAGCGTGAAAATGAAAAAAAGGAGCAGGGTTCAACAAATAGAGCAAAAGAGCGCCAAAGAAAACGCCAAATGAAAAAACAAAATGTCGGTATTTAAGATTTATATATATATATATAGCTTTCACTATTTTATATTGAGAACTAATTTTTTGCAGGGTAAATCTGTAATTAGCTCAATTCAAGAAGAGGAAAAAAAAATTAGATAAGTTCGGCAACATTCATTGGCATTTCATCAATTTGTGTTGAATAAAACTGCTCGATATCACGCAGAATACGTATATCATCATCCTAATGTAATTGTGTACCATAATACTTTTTTACTTTTACAAAATTGATTGCTACTCCTTTTCTACCAAACCGACCCGATCTTCCGATACGATGAATATATAACTCACGATCATTTGGTAAATCATAATTGATAACTAGAGATACCTAAAATTGACAAATAACACCATAATCCAAAATAAATATTACTTGTTGAACATCAAGTCCACGTCCCCATATATCGGTGGCTATCAATACTCTCATTTTACCTTCACGGAACTGTGACATAATTTCATCTCTCTCTTTTTGTGACATATCCCCATGCATTCTGCATACCTAATTTTTTTTTTAAATGTTATATTATCCTCATAAATCATTGCATAGTACTAGTCTAAATATATTACTGTGAAATTCGCTTCTTGCATTTTTTGGGCCAGCCATTCAACCTTAGCTTTTGTATTACAAAATACAATAGCTTGAGTTATTGTCAATGTGTCGTAAAGATCTGTTAAAGTATCGAATTTCCAATGCTCTCTTTCAACAGAAACAAAAAATTGCTTAATTCCTTCTAGCGTCAATTCATCACGTTTAACTAAGACACGAAACGGATCAGTCATAAATTTGCGTGTCATCTCTAATATTTCATGAGGCAGAGTAGCAGAAACTAAAACGATTTGTGTTTGGGGAGGTAAATAGCGATATATGTTATACACTTGATCTTTGAAACCACGATTTAACATTTCATCAGCTTCATCCAGTATAAGCATTTTCACATGTCTAAAAATATATAAATCAATAAATATATTTATAGTCAAACTTAAATAATATTAATAGACTTTGAACGAGAAGTTTATCATTTAATTATACCTGGTGGATAAATGTCTTTCAATAATCATATGGTATACACGCCCCGGTGTTCCGCAGACGATATGTACTCCGGCTTCAAGTGCACGAATATCATCCGAAAGTTTTTTTCCTCCAATACAACAGTGAACTTGAGCTTTGAGATAACTTCCTAAAGCTAAACACACTTTTTGTGACTGTTCTGCTAATTCACGAGTCGGAAAAAGCATTAAAACCTAAAAAAAAATTTATATAAACCAAATAATGAACAAATTTGAATTAGTTTATGTAATTATAGCGGATATATAAGAGAAGGTAATAGAAGATGTAAAAAATCTTTATAAAACCAATTTTGTATAGTAGCCGAATTATTAACGATCAAACATGTATAAACATGTACAAATCATTCAAAATGGTTGTAAAATAAATTCTTTCTTACCTGTGGATTATGTTCAGACAAATTAAGTGTTTGCAAAGCGCCCAAGCAAAATACACACGTTTTACCGGTTCCCGATTGACTTTGCACAATGACATCACGACCTTTTAATATTGGTACAATAGCACGTTGTTGAACTGCAGAAGGCCTTTCAAAACCATAAGCATATATTCCACGAACTAATTTCTCATCTAAGCCCATAAGCTCAAAAGATTTTATAACCTAAGCAACGAACAATGGATTTGTTTTATAAGACAATGTCACGGCATATCATTTAATGCTAATATAATAAAGATTAGTAATTCAAATTTTACAAATAATAAGTAACAACAATTGCCAGTTTGAATATATCAAACTTAGAACAAACTTATTACATATTATTGTATACAAGTGAACAATCATGCATAAAACTTTCACTTCAATAAAATACTATAAAATAAGACCTCGCAATCTCCCGAAGTTTCGAATATCATATTTTCCTCATCCTGCATCAGACGAGCCATTTTTTCAAAAGACTATATTTATAGATATATAATATAATGGCGCCTGAGTCACACAGACAAATATTAAAACGCACAGCATTATAATATCTTTTCTCTTATATTTAAAAAAATAGTATTAATGAAAGTAGATTATTACATAGTAATGAAAATTTAATTATATCTAGAAAAAAATTTTCAACCTTCAAAAAAAGATATAACGTTAAGAGTATATTAAAAGCTTAATTTAAAAAATATTTCTGCTCATCTAGAAGTCTTTTAGCAGAAGATTTTGCATCCAAGAATAAAGCATCGGCATCTTCAATATCGCATTTATGGACCATATCGCGACCTTGACTTTCGGCAATTATTTTTGCTGGTGTTAACAATTGTAAAACATATCTACAAAATTATAAAACATTACTTCAATTACCGCAGAGATGTTTTTGCACCAAGAATTCCTATATATTCAAGTGCATCTTCGTTTAAAGTGACACCTTCGGCTTCAGAGCGTAGAGCCACAACCTTAGATCAAATGTGATCCAACTAGGCGTTTACCTTGACGACTTCTTCATTCAAATAAGGTTTGGTTAATATTATCAATAATCTATCTAATAAATCTCCTGGTATACCATGTGGAGACAGTATGTCGGTTCCACGTATACGACAAACTCCTCTATTAGTAGCTAAAATTACAACAGGACTTAGTGGTGATTCCAATACTCTGTTCAAGAACGAAAAACATTCAATATCAAACATGTGTACTTCATCAATAAACAATACACCTGGTATTAGCTCTGCTGCGCCACTAGCTATATAACGGTCGACTGATTTATTCACTTCCCTCCTTAATACTTCAGTTATTTCGGTTTTCTTTGTTTTCATAAATTGACCCATTATTGAAAAAATATCTTTATCGCCCTGAATGTAATATAAATGATAATAAAAACTTATAGTATGAGAAATAAAAGTTGCTAGCAATATTTTCATATATAAATTCCAAATGTAAATAATACTATTATGATACATTGATATAAACAAATAAAAATACAATATTATCATAGATTTATTATATTTCAAATATTAGTAAATATATCTTTTCTTCCATATAGACTAAAGTACCGTACTTGAGGTTTGGAATTAGCAACATCCAAATCATGAAGCGTGACATTTTGAACCAGTTCTTTTTTCTTAAAAACTTCTCCTTTAGGCACTGGTATGTATTCCTCTATTTCTAAATCAAACTCAGTGGCGTAAGTATCTGCACGTCCCAATCTACGTACAAAACCAGAAGTAGCTTCAATATAAATAACATCACCAACACGAACCTATCAAAAAAACGCCTTTTAGAATGCATATATTAATCTTCATTATCAAAACTAATCAGAAATTACATAATTAAACTTTCTTTTTAAATCAAGAAGATTATTATTTTTAAAGACAATTATTTCTTTCTGCCGATCTTTAAGTAATATACCTTTGTTTTTTGAAGATTGTGATGAATTTGAGGAGCAAGTCTTAGTGTCTTTGTGCCTTTAACTGTTCTTAAAGTTAAAACGACAGCACTTATTGCTTTAGCATATCCACCATAAGGATTTTCGGCTTCTTCTACCGTCATTTCTATAACTTCTCCTTCGTAAACTTCTTTAGTTTCACGAATTCGTAAACCGATAGCTCGTCTAAAATTTTCCATTAATACCTCCGTCCGTTTAACTTCCTGGCTATATACTTCTGAAGCCACCATTAAGCAAAATGGGATTTTGGGTCCCAGCTCTTGTCGAATAGCTAAAGCAATAGCAGTTTTCCCTGTTCCAGGAGGCCCTGCTAATAAAATCGCTTTAGATCCTAGCGATTTCGCTTTGATAAGATCAACTACTAAGCCTGCAGCTTGCCTTGCTTGTAGCTGACCAATCATTCCCATATTATCTGGTAAACTGTTTCCATTTGAATCAAGTCCTAGACCCTTTATGTGTGTATGAGCTGAAATACGTTGGAGCTTTGTAATGGAACTAGTTGTAGTATTTGTTTTTAAATTTTTCGTGGCGTTACTCATATTATAGGCTCAGCTCCAAAAATCAGAACAAAAAATTATTTTTTGAAGAAATGATTGTATTAGCTGCTAATACGCTTTAGATACAGCTAAGACTTAAATCTGTTAGTCTTAGACATATTTTGTAATGTATGACAAGTTCTATTGAAGAACTAGAAAAAAAAATATTGTTTGAAGAAGTTTCAAATAAAGATTCGATAAAGCTTGATGATGCACCTCAAGATACACCTACGATAAGAGTTGTCAAGTCAGAAGCAACGTCTTGTCCTCGATTCGGTTTACGAGAAATATCAAAAAACACTAAACCGACCAAAATATTACAAAAAAATCATAAAAAGATGAAATTACATAAACAATCAATGCGAAAAATAAAGTGAGTTTTGTTTTTAAACTATGATAATTGTGGGTACTTTGAATAGAAGTACAGCAAATAAATGATATTTATTCATGGTTCTTAGTATGATTTTTCAGTTCCCAAAAAACTGATGGTAAACTGTCTCCTCAAAATGAGCAATTAGTTGAGCCACCTTCAGCGATTGAACGACTGATACTTCAAGGGGAACGAATATTGAAGAACCATTCCATAGAATTTACCAATGAAGTCACAAAAATACTTAAATAAATTCTGAACTTGATCGAACTTGCATTCATAAATAAACTCAATAAAATAGAGGATCCTGTTCAGATGCGATTCCCGTCGCAGTGGTAGTTGATACCTAAAAATCGTTAATTTATATTACTGTTACTTCAATTTTTGTAACTCGAATTTGACGATTACATATATACCGAATATTTATACATATACATATAGATGTACACGTAAAAAACTAATATCTTGTTTATAAAATTCGAATGATTAATTTAACAAATTTTATTACCGTATAAGATGATAAAGATTGATCACGTGCAATGTTTAGTTGAACAATCAGCTTTTCAATAGACTTGTTTTTAATTATATCTAGATTGGACCCATGCATGTTGGAAAGAAGGTATTTTATTTCGATTAAACTTAGTTGCAAATTTTCTATAAGTAAGAAATACTGTTGTTCACTTAAGGCTGTTTCTGCAATTTGAGCTGATTTTATAAATTCTGAGGATTCAGAACTTGACGCTTTTTTTGATAACGACTTCATTGATTCAACGTAAAACTGTTTTGTATCCCAATAGATATTATAAATAATGTATATTAAACAGATTATCGTAAAGATAAACCATAGTGACCGCAATTTATATACAAAAATATACAAAAATAAGTTTATAGTGATAATTACTGAGCATATTTTATTATGTTGACTTAGCTGAAACTGTTTTATTGGTTTGTACGTATTATCTCTATTTAAATAATTTAAGATTGTTTCTTGTTTGTCTTTTAATGTTTCTGTGATAGACTTTGACCTTTTTTTTTTTTCATAGATGAATTGTAATTCTGTTATGATTGAACGGACTCGATGTATTAAAGCGTTAATATCTGAGCAATCTTTTGGATCTTTAATAAGAATATTCAACAATTTATTACTCTCAACTAATACGATATGTAATTGATCAAAAAACATATTTATGTAAAATAATTCTCGAGCTAATCATTAATTTGACAAATTATAACTCAAACTTATTCATTCGTTATGCAGTTAAAATACCTAGCTAATAATTAATCATATAAAAAGAATATTAAAAACTATTTCCGCTATCTAATATATTTTGATACAGATGATGTAATTAGTTATTAAGTAATAATTTTTGAAGTAAACAGGACTGCTATTGGTTATCATCAATGTCTATGAAAATTTCAAAACTCGTTTTGTGCGCAAAATAATTTTGATCTCAGCGAAAAAATTAGATTTATTGAATTTGTTTGGAATAGTTTTTATCCATGATGATTTATCAAGGACCAACAGCTCTCCAAATTAATGAAACGTCTTCCCAAGATTCCGTCGATATTCCGACACCTGTGGTACCTAGAAATTTAGAACCTGAAACTCCATTTGGACAGACATACAAAAGAAGGTATTACGAATCTAAACCAAAAGAGTGTAAGTTAGAACTTCTAATAGTGATTTACATTGGCATTTATTGAATCTTTAGGTTTTGTAGAATCACAAACAGTTACAGCACCCTCAGCTAAAAGACTTAAACATCTTTCGGTTTTTCAAATGGATATAAATGAATCTGACTCAAATAATAATTATATAAATTATAGCCCCAAAATATTAGTATGATTTAATCAAAATATATATTATTTAGCTTATTGAAGAGATAACAAATATTTTCCAAGATATGTTTGAAATAAGCAAAACAACTCTTGATCATCAAAAAATAGAAACAGTGACTAGATTGTTCAAAAGACCGTCATATATTGAAAGGTTAAAAGCCATTAATCAGTTATTAAAATTGTTTGAATGCTACTCACTAAGCCTGGTAATCTTTGCTGCACTTAACACAAATTTACATTTTTGGTTTAAAATTACTCAAAAAAAATATAAAAATAATGTTAAACAACTTTATGTTAAATGTAATCAAATTAATAATATGTGTGTAATAAAAGTTGATATACCTTTCTTTATAACTGAAACTAATCATATCAATTTATTTATAGTCTGTTTACGGTTTCAAATCGCAACCTAAACTAGAAAATATCAAATCATTCCACGTATCTTATTCTGTATTAAGTCTTTACTCTATACTTTGGTACTCTCCTTCCTTATGTAAAAACGAGGCGACAATGGACGTGTAAATTTATACTGATTTTATCTAATTTAATAAATAGGAATATTGTATCAGAATCATTTAAACATATCATATCTAAAATGAAAATCGCGTTACTTTTTTGGTTCATTAAACATGGTAATCAGTACACTCTTATACTATAACTCATAATTGGTTACTACGTGTGCATATAGTCATCAGTTATAATAGCATGTTTTTTTTAGGAAGTTCAGTAAATGCTAATGTTTCTTTGGATCACGTTATGCGCTCTCTTGAATTATTTGATTTCAATTGCATTGAAACAGATGTCCCTCCACAAGTTTTTGAAGAAGTTTCAAACCATATTGCTAGGTAAAGTTTAATTATTTATATTAATTTGCTTTTTTTACAAAGGATATTGTTGCATACTTCTTTTGAAATATATTTGAACTTACTAAATATTTGCGTTTTTAGATTAGCCTTGCTAGGAAATTTTCCTGAATTGTTTCAATTGCTCCACGTTTTTGAATCTAAGGATGATAGACTCGCAAGTGTTTTAACAGTAAATTTTTATTGTATTTCCAATAAAATCATAAAATAGACTGCACTGTTATCCCCCCACGTAGTTAGATCTATATCCGCTTATAAAAGTAATCTTTTCAATCCAGACTCGCATTCAAGATTTTTGACTATCATTCAAAACGCAGTAAAGTAAAACTAATGACACCTTTATTGATATTTTTTAGAACAAGTTTGATCGAAGAAGATATAAATATAAGTGTTTATTTGAAGCGCTCAGTTTTTGCTAAAACAGCCGGAGTATTAAGTGGAGATGAGACATTAATTGATTTCACTATTTTTAGAGTATACATTAATACATTATATATTGCAAAATAAGGTATTTCCTAATTCTTGGCTGGCATCTTTTATTATTGGCATATTCTGGAGAAATCTGGAGCAACCGAAAATAGTTTCTGAACTGTGTCAAGTTGCAGGAGATACTTTTGATGAAGTTGGAGATTTTGTTGCTTTTTTTTTTGCAAGGTAATAATTAACTCACCTGAAACCACACTTACAGTTGGCTTGAATCTCATCCTAAGTTTGAAGATACAACAACGCTAAGCAATGAACCATTTGCTTACCTTCTTTCAAATGATATCTCAAAGGTTTACTCATAAATATTTAATCATTTTTCCAGTTAACTAAATGGTTAGATTCTCAATCGGAACTTTTGATTTCACCTGTATTGATTGAACTTTTGATTTGTGATCACCATTTCAGTCAACCGGTTTGAAAAATAAAGAATATAATCATTTTTTTCTAAGGAATTAAAAGCGGCAAATATATTGCTTAAATTCATTATATCGCTACCTGAAGAACTTAAAGAAATAGCATACTTCTATTATTCCGTTTTTTTGCAAGAAGGCCGACATGAAAGTATTAATAGTCAAGTATATATTATATTCCCTTAAATATATCAAATTAGTTGTTAACCAGGAAAAAAAAAATTGAGCAACTAGGTAATATATTGATTGAAACAAGTCTCTTAGAAAAATCAGCATATCAAAGACGTTCTAGATATGAATACATTGTCCATCAAAACGGTAAGATTTTTAAACATTATCATAGATATTAATATAATTAATCTGAAAATAACATTTACTAGAAGATGAAATCGAAAAAAATCGTAACCCAGCTGACTTTTTTGAAGATCTGATTGCTATGGACAAGACAAAAGCAGTTCATCCAATCATTGGCTGTTACAGAGAACAAAAAACTGCTATAGAAACTATTTTGTATGGCTTGCTGTCAAAAGTTCGCAATGTAAAATATTTTGAAGACTACAATATTGCAATATTCACCTACGATTATATCATAGCAGAAGAACCAATAAAATCAATCACAAAATACACTGATTATTTGCTTTCAATTTCAAAAGTAAAACAAACAAGATTAAATTATAATTGAAAGAACGTTTCTATACGATTATATTTGTATGCAAACTAACTTAACATGGATACATAATTACGTATATACATATACATATATTCAGTCATTATTATGTAAATTATTAGCTTAACTTTAATAAAAGTAACACTATCATCTATTCAAATATAGTATTTTATATATATATTTTAAAAAATTATTGTAAAAATTTGGTTTTAGTTAGTTATTTCGGAACTGAAGAAAAAAGCTTATGAGTCTAAATGTCCTGAAACTGCTGAAAATGTGGTCCTTATTGCATGCCGTTACGAGTTCATATACTTAACAAACGAATTATTGAAAGAAATTGACATATTAGAACAAGGACAAGATTCCTTAACACTGACCTTATCGGATGTAATGGACGACGGCGCTTTAGATGATATGAAAGTTGCTCACTGGCGGTCTTCCTTAAAATTAAAATTAAAGAAAACAGTAGAACATGAAATTGCGAAATCGACTATAACTGACTTGATGGGTAATCTGCCTTCAAAAAATACTAAATCTGCATTATTTTATTACAAAAACATTGAAAATTTTTGTAGAAGTACTCGTATTCAAAGATCCAAAAGAAGGGTTTAAAGTTCCAGAATGTTTTCTACAGTATCTTGATAAATATTCTACAGAACTAATTTTGACCAAAGAACTAACAATATTAGCTCAATTGATCCAATACATTCCTATGATGCAAGTTGGTTATTGCTTCATTCATTTTTAACAGAAAGGGTTAAATAAATTTGGATCTTACAACTCCTGGCAAACATATGAAAAGGAGCAAGTAAGAGCAAATTTACTTTCAATTTAAAACGATTGAAAGAAAACAGAATCAGTTTTATTTAATTATTAGTCATTACTAATAATTATTTCTTTTTAGCAAAAAGTTTCATAATTGATTATTTTAGTTTAGTGAAGCCGCTCACTGGGTCATTGCTCATTTATGCTCTACAGCAAACGTTATATCAGTGTGCTGTATTGGCTTGTTATTTGAAGTAATCAAAGCCTGCATTCAAATCCCAAGTAAAACCTAGTTTACAGTTTATTTTATCTTTAGATTTTTTTACAAATGAAGTTTTGATAAAACTATCGGAATTTTGGGCACAGTACGAGCATCAAATGTTTCAATGGTCACGAAATGCGCCAGGTATTTTCAGGAAAAAAAAATTACTTACTAACAGATCCCTGGAATCCATTTTTAGATACTGGCAAAACTGTTAGAGAAAAATTCACTGAAACTTTATCTAAAGCAAGTTTGAGATTTTCATATTATGGAAATCCTTGATTATTTTCTAATTTTTTATGTAGTTCTAACTAAGAGATCCATTATCATGTTAAAACAATAAATAATTAAAAAATTATTATAAATAAATTAAGACAAGTTCAAGATATCTAACTCTGACTTCAAATTTTCGATACATTCATGGCGATTATTTTCTTTAAAAATATATGTACCAGCAACAAATACATTTGCACCAGCTTTTCTTGCCATCTAATCAATTTTGAATGATTATAATTTATACCTTAGCAGTTTCATTATTAATTCCTCCATCGACTTGGATATTAATTTTAGGATAATCTTTTCTTGCAGCTTCAACTTTTTCTAAAACTTCAGGCATAAACTTTTGACCTCCGAACCCCGGCTCAACAGTCATAAAAAGTATTGTATGAACCAAGCCTATTTATTGTAATTATATCAATAAATTCTAACCTGTATTTAAAATTTCTTTAATTTGATTATAAGCAGTTTTTGGTTTAATAGCTAATCCAACTTTCATGCCGTTCATTTGAATCGCTTTTGATAACTCGATTGCTCTTTTGCTATCACAATTCACAGCTTCAAAGTGAAAAGTGTACAAGTCAGCACCAGCCTCCTTCATAGGATTTACCCAGAATTCCGGTTTTTCCACCATTAAATGACAATCAAAAAAATATTTGCCACGATTTAAGCATCCATTTAAACTCTTGATTACTGGAGGACCGATACTTATATTCGGTACAAAAGCTCTATTAGTAAAAAAAATACCTTAGTATTGAATATACAATTTAACTGCTTTTTATAATGTAGCAAATATAATAACATAGTCAATTATGTGAAAAGTAATGATACTATGCCCTCACCCGTCCTAAATGCATTAGTATAATTATAAAATAATACCATAATGTCCAAATGAACCCAATTTTTCTCAATGTTCTGATCAGTTATTGATAATACATCTTCTTTTAAAGTAGCCAAATTTGAAGCTAGTATTGAAGGAGCTATAATAACTTCCATTGCGTTATTCTACTATTCAAAAATTCTATCTTGTCAAAAAATAATTATTAGACAGTAATTTTTTTTTGTCCTAATAATAATGTTCATAATATTGCTTAAAGTGATCGTTTTATGAATTATAATAAAGTATCTTTAATTCAGTTTTAAGCAAAAATTATTGCTAAATAATTAACTAAAAAATTCTAAAAAAAAATAAAAATTCATGAGCTTTATATACAAAGAAAATTTCTATCATATAATATTGAGAACTATTACTATGTTACACTTTTCCATACAAAGCGTAAAATACATTATTTTGATGTGTTTCATTTGACAAAACAGTTTGATGATCTCCATAAAACTCTGTGAGCTGAACAAAAATTAATTTACACTACATAATTACTTACAAATACTAAAACATTTTCATCAGGTTTGAATTCATGATTTGTACTTGTGAAATATTTATAAACGAAATGTGATGGTTTTGCAATATTTTTTTTTTCTGATACATTGTTTTTTTGGAGGGAGTGTGATACCTGAAATAATATATGGCTGAAGAAATAATTTCATATGAATATGGTATTTTTCAAGTTTGTTCAACAAATATTATTAAGTTCGTAACACTTCGTACATTAAATGTAAAAGACAATTTTTATCAATCATGAAATTATGAAAAATAAATTTATAATAATGTGAATATAAATATACACAACTCAAGCAAAATTTTATATAAAGATTCTCTAATTAATTAATACAAATTATGATACAATTATAACTTTACTTGTAGAGAACCGTTCCATTTTTTGAACTTGCCTCCAAACACATTTTTGCTGTTGGCATATCTTAATCTGAATGCTTCATTAGCAATTCTTTCTCCCATCCAAAAAGGTACTATTCTATCATTTATACCGTGATATACGTGCAATTCAAAAGTATTCCATAATGTAGGATGTAAATCAAGAAGCTTGTATAATCGTTTAATTGATGATAGGTTGTCCCAATTTACATCCGGCTCTGTAAAAGAACGAAGAACTGATTTAAGTAAAGGTCTGAAGCCGAATGGTATACCAATATAAGCTGTAGCCCATTCACTAACAGAAGTAAATGGAGCTATCAAAATAATTTTATTTAATTCAATACGCTTCAAAGGGTAATCAAAATCTCCACACTGTAATAAGGGTCCCAGATGAAATGAAGACATACTCGCTCTCTGTCTCTCAGCTATGCATAAGTCTTCAATAATATTACAAGCAACATTCAATGCAACAGCTGCTCCTAGTGAATAACCCAAAAAATGTATGTCTAGTTGAGATAGAGATGACGGATAATTTTTAGAGAGCACATAAATGGCATTTTTTATAGACTACATACACATTTGTATTAAATTGATAATATAATAAAATCATAGCTATTTTATTATTAATTACTTGTATAGCACTATCAGTTATAGACAACGTATTAGGTTTTCCAATGGATTTTCCATACCCTGGATAATCTATTAATAATGTGGCTGTTCGTATAATATAAGTTTGAGGAGGTTTTAGGTAATTGATGTCAAATGATGCTATCGAGCATTGTGGGTTTGATGTGTCATATGAATTTGGCGAATGCTTGTCTATAAGTTTGAACAGATTTTTTGGTATTTCGACAAGTGGTCTAAGATTACGAGGTTTTTTATCACAATGTTTCTCAAACATAGAGCATTCATTTTGTCTACATATGTAATAATTCAAATATCTACTTATAAATGGTAACCAATCTAATCCAATCATATCTTTACCCGAAAAACACACAAGCAAAACAAACTTTTGAGGCTCTAAAACTGGAGACTCTAATGTGCCCAGTCGTAAGGAATTTGTTTCCATTTTTTCAGAGTTATTACTTTTGTGATTGTCATTTTTATCTACCGTCAGGGAAGAAATATGTATTTCATTTAAAGGAGAAGATTCCACGTATAGAGGTTTGGACATGCTTGTAGATTTAATAATTCGAGCAAATGGTTCTTTTGAACGAATCAGCTGTTTGGATTTACATAAAGTTACGAAACGTAAATGGACTGGAAGTTGAAGAAGTGTTTTCACATATTGAGGAACCTTTATATATACAGGAAACAAATTAGCCGGGTAGAATCCACATATGTCTAATTTATTAGCTTGAGTTTTTATATATTTCAATATATTGGGATCTTCTTTTCTTTTTGAAGATTTGAACAAATACTCATCTAAAATCGTTTATTAAGATGAAAAATCAAATTTAAATGAATACTTTTATCTATGTACAAAGCAAATACTATAATATTATATATTTATTATATAATATTATATATATTATATATATTTAATATAATAGTATAAAATAATAATATTATTAAAATTAAAATGTTTCAAAATAAATATATAATAAAAGTATGTATGACAAAATTATATTCATTATATATCACAAAAAGCCTAATTTACTTGGGATATAATTATACTTCAAATCATTGGAATCATTTTTAACAGCTGGCAGCAGTCCAAAACTATTATTTTCGTCAAAAAGATGTTTCATGGGACTACAAAAAATTTCTTTGCCCGTGAGTAGATTTAACATTGTGGATTCATTAGGTAGGTGGGTGGAATCTTTGGATAAACTTGGCATCAAATATGATTCATTGTTCTGACTATAGGTCTTTAAGACAGAGAACTGAAAAGAAGTTAGTGTAAAAGGAGGAATAAGATAACTTGTGTAAACAGGAAGAAGACAATATTCTCTGAAAAACATACCATACAATGTGTCTAATATTTTTATTAAATGAAAAAAAAATTCAATTGCTCAACAATCATGTAAATGTATTATATTCAAAGAAAAGTAATTAAAAAATTTTAAACAAACTTTATTAACATACAAGTTGTACTGTGCTACGTAAAAACTTGTTTTTTTTTTGTCAATACTTACGAGGCTTTTTCATCATAGTCTAAATTAGAATATGCTGAAAATGACTGGGACCAAGCATTTTCTTGAATGAGTTTATGCTCTATATCACTTGTTAAAACAGAGTCGGTTACGGGTGAAATATGTTTTCTATAAAGGTTACTATGGACACTTGTTGCACAACTAGACAGAGGATAAATAAATGTCCAATTTAACTCAAAAACTGAGGACATTCGTGTATATGTTAGTAAAGATTGTGAAGTCATACTTTGATAGGAACGCGGACTGTAACATATTGTAAGCTGAAGTTCTCTCGCTTTACCAATCAGTTGAGACGTTTGAGCTGATTTGTTTAAGAGATTGCAATTTTTCCAAACAGTATTACAATGAATACAACGACCGTTGGTAGTAAATGATATACTCTTCACTGATTCTGAATTATCTGTAGAAATTAATTCCCAAGAATCTATCAAATTACATGTCTCATTCATATTCCGAATACTTCATTACATACAGCTTAATCAATCCGTTCCGTTTGCAAATTGTATAAAAAAATTGTTTTTAATGCTTGTTTACATAAAGTTCGTATCAAAAAAATATTACTATCATGAAACTAGTGAAAATGAGTGAAATCTATGTCATCTATAATATTTTTCAAGAAGGCCAGTTCAGTTACTACAATAAAAAATTCAGAATTTTACAATTATTGCAATCGTTATATTGTATTATACTACTACAAATGTAAACAATAAATAACAAACGTTATACACTCCACATTATTTGTGATAAAGTAACAAATTAAATTTTGTGAATTTTTATGGATTGATTCCTTGAATTCTACAATTTATAGCCTCATATTGCAAATAGTTTCTACGATAGATACATTTATTCCTTTTATTTTGAAATAAGTTTATACTTACTTATTTTTACAATCTAGCTACTAAAAGGGTATTTTTCAATGATATGACATACTAAATTCAAAAGGTAATTTAAACGTATATTTATTAACTGGAAGTTAACATTTTTTTCGCACTATCTTTTTTTTTTTTTTTAAATTTAATACTATTACTAAATTTTCGTATAGGACATTTGTGCATATATCAAACTGGTAAGTATTCCACCAAATTCATCTTTTTTGATCGTTACATATATTTTGATATATTGTATATATATATATATATATAGCTAGAATTTAATTTCTTGATAAATGATAATTATACAACAGCAAACTTTTTACAGTACAGTTCTAAAAAATATACATAATAAATTTGACTTTTCTCTTGATGCATCAAGATCTTCTTAAGTTATAGTTTATTACTTTATATTATTACCTTATATTCGGAATTTAAGTAATGTTGTAAGAGCATTAGTAAAGCTTCACTTTTTCTTCCGAAACAAAATAAAAAGCTTTTTTTTTCTAACAATCATTTCAAAAAAAAAAAAAAAATTCTTATACTACGAAATTGTATAAAAAGAAAAATATAAAATTTCAATTAGTAATTATTATTTTTATATTTGCCCATGAAAGTATAACTTTTGGGTTATATATATCTAAAATAATCTTCATAAAGAATATTCAAGAGATAAAGTTCAATTGTATTGTGCAAATTAATTGGGTACGCTTTACGCATTCTATCTGACATTATAGGATGAATTTTAGTGCGTACCGTATATGATTCAATCTTAGCATCTAAAACTAATTTTAAAGGAATTTTTTTCTTATTTTATAATATTTGAAGCGATTCAAATATTAACAATAAATGTTATGACCTGAATAAAAATGAATCTATAGTTTTTGTACCTATAGATTCGAAACAGATGATCTATCGCTGTTTAACTGTGTATTTTGATCATCAGGGTTAAAATTTACATTTTGGTGTAAATGTAACCGATCAATATAATCCCAAAAACTATAAATAGTGTTTGATAACATTATTTCATAATGTTCGGAGTACTAAACAATTAAATTATAATTTAATAAATCTTTACTTCCGGTCGTAGAGACACAACTATTTTAGGCTTTTCGTTTGAAGGGTACAAAATTTTCCAAAATGCTTCACTTTCGGAATTTTCGGCAAATTTGTAAAATTCCCATTCATAGTCTATATATATGATATATTAATATAAGCTTACTTCCACGAGTGTCAAAAAAACACATCTGTACTATGAAATCGTAAAAAAAAAACTTCAAAATAATTTCTGAGTGTACTGCTTGGCTTCCTTCCCACAAAAAATACTAAGTATAATAAAAATTAATTTCGTTAATAATTTAATTGATAATTTTAATTAATGCTAAGTGACATTAATGTCGTATAATAAATCGCAAACAATTGATTATATTTATTTACCTGCTTATTATTTCGAAGAATGTAAAAGAACCGGGGGTCAAGAGTTATATCTGAGGGCATCCACTCATTTTTCCGAGAATTAAAAGTAGCTACAGGAACTGCAACAAGAAAAGTTGCTTTTTTATCGTGTATCGATATTCGAAGTAAACTGTTTTCAAAGTCACCAGAAACTTTATTGGTATCATCTTGACATTGAGCTTTAGATAAGTAGATTTTAGCGAAACTGCTCAAACATAACGGAGGCGCTTTATTGGTGTTTATTCTTAAATCAAACAAATCATATAATTTATCTTTGATTCCACATTTGGGTGATATGAATACTGATTTATTCAAATCATCACAAATGGGATGGTTATAGCTCTGATTTATAGAAAGTTGTTTTTCTAGCTTCAACAAAACAAACGTAAATCCTGTATTTGGATTACACGTAGCTCTAGCCGAACGGACCTATTCAAATATACATAAAGTTATTATTAGTCATACGATATCGAAAGCATCTTGAAACTTGATTCTAGCTATCCATATTAAGTAAGCCAATGCCACTGTTGAGGACCTTGATACACCTAAAAATGCATTATTATGTTAAATTTCACCTTCACAGCAATGAATTAAAACGCGGTTAATATTATTATCGGATAGTACGTATAACATGTATAACAGTATATTGGGCAATATTGATTGCAGTTCTGATATGTATTCTCTACTATCCTGATTGATTATGAATATTTCTCAAATCATGAATTACTTGTAATATAAATGTTGCATAATAAAAGTCATTAGGAAAATAGTTCAAACATACATCACCAGCCATATTTATGATATGTGTTATTTTATTTTGATGTAATGATTTAATATTTGAAGCTACGTTTGAACCAGATATATAAATTCTACTGGCATCAAATATTTCGGAGCAACAATTCCGATACTTCAACAATTTCGATTTAGACTCCGACCATTCACATAAAGAATTATAACTGTTCTCAGATTCACTGATGCAGTCTGAATCTTGAAGTTTTTCAACGTATTCAAAACATCTCTCAGCAACAAAATGACAATGGTTTTTGAAGCGGTTTATTCCACTAAGTTTATTTTTATCGTGAATGCAGACGCCAAACAAGTCTGTTTTATTCGCTGTTTTTTCATTACGATGTTTTCTGTCACACGAATGTTTAGAATTTTTTTCATGATTAGGTGATGCCAGCGAAGAGTTTCTTGATAATTTGGGCTTGGTCTCCAATTTGGACAAATCTAAAGGAATTTTTATTGGTTTGGAAAGAGGCAATTTATTTAAAGTAAACTTTTCTGTTGTTTGTGTTGATATTGGATTTAAATCTTTATAAAGTATTCCTTTGGAGATAACTTTACACTTAGTTGAAGAAATTTGCTTATGTTTGAAAGACTTATTTAAAACTGGGGAGCTAAAATTGTTATTTACTTTATTATGCACGAGGGGGTTTGTTAAATGAGAAAAAGTATCTAAACTGAATTTATTTTTTGGTATATTTTTATGGGAATAACTTTTAGTGGGTTCCTTGGAATTAGTGAAATCGCTGGGATTATTTGGTGCAATATCTTTTGTAATTGATCTATTTACAGTATCAAAATTTTTGAGTGACTGTTTCTTGTTGTAAATCAAATTTTTATTATACGGTTTATGAGAAAAGTTGTATTTTGGCATTTGCTTGAAATCATGTTCTTGTATACTGTCATATTTACCTCTATAGCGTGCTGAATTAGTGGATGTACTTTCAGCTATACTATTTCTCCTACAAAGAACACTTTTGGGTGAGGAAATACAAATATCACTTATACTACTTTTGACGGGATGGTTATCACTAGTCATTTTATAATTGTTATTCTTTATTTTATGCTTATTGTGATTAAAAGAGGAAACTGGATAATTATAAATATCACTTTCGAAACACTGAGACTTTGTTTTAAGATTAGGCAACTTTGGACATATAGGCTGAGTTTTACTAGTTACATTCACTTTAGGCAGCTTAGTAATCTTTTCTACGCCAAATTTAAGAGTGCTTAGATTTAGCGAACCCAATGTTGATTTACTTTTTGAAGATTCTTTGACAATTTCACAACTTGAAAAACTGCTGGGAGAGAGTAGTTTTTCTTTATTTAAAGAATCTACATTATTTGAAACTACCCATTTATATAAAGCTGCATTGAGTTTTTTAACAATTAAGTCGTCAAAAACGCTACCAGAAGAATTTTCTGAATAATATGGGTTTAACGTATCTATAGATGATTTACTGTATTCAGGTTCAATCATGGAAGAGTATTCCAAGCTGGAATATTTCGAATCTAATAAATTTATGGAGACATCACTGTATTTTTCCGTAAATGAAGCACAATCGTAATAATCAGTCTCTACAGAATTGTTCAATTCCATTGCTTTTTTATCCGAAAATGTGGATTTAAATTCGTTTTCTGGACTGTCTTGAAAATTTGCAATATTAACTGCATTGTCAGTACTCAAAGAATTCCGTGGTGAATAACTTATCTCAATATTTTGTGTTCTTTCTGATGAATTTCCAGTATTAACATTCAAATTATCATCAGCAAATTCTCTCCTTTTACTACTTGCTTCAGATTCCGGGTCTGTTATTTTACGTTTTGATTTAGTGGGTGGCCCTGAAAAAGGTTCAGATTTATGTACACTATTGTCTAAATTCAATAATGGAATTTTCACTCTCAAATTGTTCTGTACAGCAAAGTTATTAGGCTTATTCTTAATAGGGCTAAAATCAAACGTAGAGTTAGATCCTGATTCTGAATACATATCTTTACTATCACAATGCGATAAAATAGATAATTCGAGCAAATTTAAGTTCTTTTTTAGTTTTTTTTTTAACAAATATTTCTTCTTAATGGAATAAAAAGCGATAAACTTCTTAATTTTATGATTAAATTCATTTACTTTATTGAGCTTATATTTACAATTTAGATAATTATTCAAACGTCGTATACGCTTTGTTGTAAATGTTTTTCTCTGATGTAATGAAATCTTCATAATTTATGTTTTTTTAACTTTTTTAGAAAATACTGTAGTACAGTTTTTATTTTTAATTAAAAATTTATAACTATTATTTTTCTGTTAATTCAATTATCATGATTGCTTTGGTACAGCAACAAACCTCAACTAAAATTAAAAAATATTTATTCAAATTACTTCACCGGACACAGGTGAGATAAGAAGTTTTAAGAAGGAAAAAATAATTTAATTTTAATAACAAAAAAAATTGCTGATAAATTGATTAAAATAAAATTGCTTTCTCATCTACTTTTATTTTCTAAAGGTGCTGGGACAATTGCTGATTAAATAATATAAAATTATTTTGACATCTATTTGCAGCATTTATTGAATTCATATGGGGTTCTAAATTTTTAATTTATTTTTTATTAATATTATTGGCAACAAAAACTTGAAAGTATTTCTAAACTATAATAATTTTTCATTTATAACATTTCAATAATAAATAAATATATTTATCATATAATTGTGATGTAAATATATATATCTATGCGTATTAAAAGAAATTTACAACATTGAACTGGGTATTAAGTACTTAATTGAAGAGGGTTTTAGCGATTAAATTGTAACGATTGTAAATATCCTTATACACCATTCCATATGATAGTAATAAATGGAATCTCTAGGTAAATTGAGCAAATCATCATCCATACTTCCTTCACAATATATAAAAGGATGGGCATATTTACGGGGTCTAAACAATTATAATTATTGGAGTCATTATTATTTTTGTTTATTCGAAAAAGATAAATGTATAGTTTTCTGGGATGAGGTTCCGAAATATCAAGATGCCCAACCAACAGGTTAACAAATTAGTATATTTAAAGACAAGATTTTTGTTTATTATTCACAGTTGACTATAAATTTATTATTGGATTTATCTCTTTGACCAATTTATTACATAGAAGAATAATAATATGATCACATAATTATATTGTTATAATAATATAGTATATATATATACTATATATATTATATATATGTATCATAGTATATTATATTATATAATATAATATAATATATTTATTAAACTAATTTTATTATAAAATTAAAAATACTAAGTGAATACAACTTCTTGTCTGTATGCATATATTTGAGCACATTTCAGAATATGGTTTATATGTCTAATTTATAAATGATAATTGTACGCATTTTTATAAATTAAGCTTGATACATACGCTTGTTTTAAAAGCAAGAATGAATCGTGCATGTTTCTTCAATTATACTCGATTATTGCAAATATATAGCGATTTGTTTTGAAACGAAAATTTATTGGATCTTTTATTAGGGTCATTGAATATGAATGTGATTGTCAAAATTCTAGTACCAGATGCCGTTAGTATGAAGATATTGACTACTGATAAACACAGCATACAATTTAAATTCAAAACACCGACTGAAAAAGACATATGCTTTCTTCGGTTTGTTTACGTATGTGGACAGACATTACCAATAAATAATCTTACAACAAGAATTGGGCAACTTGGACAATACAGTGATTCATGCAAAGACAATATGTCGATATACATTCGAAAAAGTCAAGATAATATATGTCCTAAATCTTTCCAAACCTTAACGGATATTAACTTTACGAAACGTTTTTTCGACAGAATACAATTATACAAGCATAAATATCATTTAATGGTAAAACACTTTAGATAAGTATTTTAAATTCAATACGATATAACTCTGTTTTATTTTTTCTGTAGAGATACGAATTTAAATATAATATGAGATTCAAATATTATGAGCATTTATATTTCAAACGTTTCCTAGGGTTGAAATCTCCCAAAAAACCTTCTTTTGACTTTCAAATAACCGATATAATTCATATTTTCTTTATATTAAATTATTGCCGTGCCCATGGAGGTGCAGAATGGATTTATTTTAGCGTTTTGACTAAATTAGACTTAGACTTTGAAGATGTTGAACAAAAGAGTGAGCAAATTAATACTGACCACGATCTCCTTTACATAACACCGGTTTTTGCTTTGTTCTTTACGTTAGATCATGGGTTCACAAAAGTAACTTTGAAACTTTTAACTTCTGTGACAACTGAATCGGTTTTCTTTGATGCAATAAGAGCTAGAAATCACATTGATATAAACAAAAAAAAGAGATCTTCATCTGTTCCAAAAACTTATCGACATTATTACTATTCAAATAGAGATTTTTACTTCAAATTTAAATGTAATTATTTGATTCTAGACTTTAAATTAGTTGTGCTATAATCCATACTATTAACAAAACCTGTATATTAAGCAAAAATTCTAAGAGTGACTTAGATAGATGTTTATATTCACATATTAATAGTATAAATCCCGATAATTTTTTTTAATAATTTTCTACGTAATTTCATGTGATTAAAAAAATATAGTTATCATCATTTTATAATCTAGACTACTAAAATTAAGAATAGAATTTAATGAATTGTTTTCAGATAATCATGTTAGACGAAGTGAAACTTATCAATCAAGTGATTACCGCATTGTAAGTGACAGTGAGCTCTGTGTGCAATCTGTTGAATCAAAAACTACTTTTGAGCCTCTAAAACCATTTTCTAATTTTTTGGGAAAAAGAGCCACGATGGGATGTTGCACCGGTAGTATAAATTGTAATATATCGTTTATTATTTAGTGGATGACGTAAATTGCTGTGGACGAAATATTTCTCCTTCAAAAATTGATCATTTCATGTCAGATTATAATGATTCCAGATTATCTTCGTTTTATTCATTTAATGAAACAGATCATTTTCCTAAAAAACTACTTCAACATTACGAAAGTTTATACATAAATCCCGAAAATGAATCAGTTTGTTTTTTATTCGTATCCATGATCATGTATATATTTAGTCCCAGTCACTCATATTATGACTTTCTCCAAAAACTGTTGCTTTGTGAAACTTTAGATTGCACAAAACGATTAAAGCTCTGTTTTAATACTATGTATAGGGACTTGCGATCTAAGCTTGTTTGGGACACATTAGCAATGTCAAATGCCCATAATAAAGCTTTATTTAGATGCATCAACCAACTTATAACTTTGAAACCTAAAATTACATCACTTGGCCCAATTCCTTATATAAAGCTTCCATATAACCTGATTGACCATTGTACAATCAGTCTAATTGAAGCTAAAATTGATGTATTTAGAACATTCCAGCCGTATACTCTATTACTTATAAACAGATTTCCCACAAACTTGTGTAAATACATAAACTTAAATTTGAATCCTGTATTTTTGCCAAATAATGCGGAAATTCAAGATAAGTAAGTTTTAGAAAACTATAGAAAATAAAAATACATATATTTTATTCACATATGAAATTAATTAATATATATATATATACACATACGTATATATAGAATATACAAAATATATTTAAATATATTTAAATATATATATATATATATATATATATATATATTTTTCCAGTTTATATTATAGATAATGAGAAAATGATATTTTTTTTAATTAGTAAACCTACTGAATTGTATGAAGTTGAGACTATATATTTGTTTGATACTTCCTATAATTATGAAACAATCGAAGTGGTTCCAAGCTATTGTTTTTCTTTACGATCATGCACTGAATTGTCTTCGGTAATACTTATATACTTTGGTTCCATTTATAGATATTTCAAGATTTGAATGGGTTTGAGTTTGATTGTAAGAGTATAAAACAATCTACAAACTTCTTATCTAAATTATTTGGTGGGGATCGTGTAAAGTTTAGAACTCGGACAATGCATGAAGCATTACTTCTCAGACAAAATATATATGCGGCAATGATGTTTTCTCGATTAAATACATTATTTTTTTAATTTCCTGAAAAATGAAAAATTATATGTGTTTCAAAAACTTTACCAAATTACTGATTATTATTTGATGTAAACGTATCACACATCAAGTGATGCGTGTATAATTTTTTACTTATAAGTTACTTACTGTAATTGGTTATTGACATAAAATAAATATAAAACTGACAAAGAGAATAACAAGAAAACTATTACTAGAAATACAACGCGTACAATACTTCCAGGATCCATTCATTTAAATACTTTGTAGTATAAATTATTGCATATTGCAAGCAGTTATTGAGTTTTTTTATATTTCTGATTGACAAATACTTTCAATACCGACCTAAAGTTGCTTAAATTCAAACTTTGAGAGAAGTTTTGTCGATATTTAAAATATACTATAATTATGTAGTTATTTGCAATAAAATCGGATATTGAGTAAAAAAAAATTGAAACCTGATTACTCGATTACAACATGGAATGCATTAAACAGTAAAAAAATATAGTTATGCTTTCAGTACATTCAATCACTGCATAAATATATTGATAAAAACTAAAATATATCAGGTGCACAACTAAAAATTAATTAAATTTCACAAGAATAATTGATGCTTGAAGGGCCAGCATTGGGATTTCTGCTAACCACTTTAGCTGGATTAACAACAGCTATTGGATCCTTAAGTGTATTTTTTGTTAAAGTACATAACAAAGAAGCTTTTTTGATATGTCTTTCTATATCTGCAGCAGCTATGCTATATGTGTCTTTTCTGGAGTTGATGGTTGAGTGTGAGGTGAAGTTTTTCAACCATTACGTGAAAACGTATCCTGAAAAACAAGCTAAATTTTACGCTGGTTACTTAAGACCGTGTACCTTTTTTGTTGGTTGGTTTGCAACCTCAATAATAAGTTTCATAACAAACCAACTTCTAGATTATCAAGAAAAAAGAGACACAATAATTGCACAAAAAGTAACGGTGGAGCCTTCTAATATTCCAACAGACATCGAGTCTAATGATTTAACTCAAAAAAATGTTTCAAATCCAGCAGCTATTAAACCACGTAAGTGCACTTCTAGAAATAAATTATTTTTAAAATAATTAACGTTTTGATTATAGATAAAATCGCACAATAAATTGACAAAATTATATTATTTAATTACATTTTGTATTTTATGTAATAACACGTAGTTCCAATTGTATTTCTATACTAATAATATAATCAAAAACTTACTAATTTTTTTTTATAGTTTCTTATTTTCCTACAGTAAATTTGAAAGACAATCCCCCTGTTAATTCCAACGATACTTTAGTGGAATATTCCATGATTAAAAAAATTCAAAATGTTATTTTTTCATTTATTAGCCCTCCTGCATCAGATCACCGAAGCGCAGCTTTAAAAAAGTTTTCTGAAGACTTATTTGAGTTTGATCAAAAGCAGTTTGTTCGAATAGGAGTTATAAATACTGTTGTTTTATGCTTGCATAATATTCCGGAAGGTGTTGCTTCGTATGTTGGTAGTTTAGAGCGTCCTTCGTTTGGCATCGGTCTTGCATTTGCAATAGCTTTTCACAATATCCCAGAGGGTTTTGCCGTTGCTGTTCCATTGTACTATGGTACGAATTCTCGATGGAAAGCCTTTTTTTTTAGCACACTAACAGGTAAAATGTCTTAATTTATTGACACCTAATATCATTCGTGCTCATTTCTTTAACTTTTTGTCATAAATATCATTTAAATTAGGTTTGGCTGAGCCTCTTGGAGCTTTAATTGCGTATGGGTTCATAAAATCTGCTGGTAATCAGTACGTATTTGCATGGACGCTGGGTGTGACAGCCGGAGTAATGACAAATATAGCAATAGTTGAGTTATTGAGTACAGCGGTTCTTTATGATCTTTTGAATAGACTAACGTCATGTTTTTTCGTTTTTGGAATGTTTCTTATAGCCTTTACAATAACTGGAGTAAATACGCAGTAGCTTATGCTCTATCCCTGAAAGTACCCTTTATTAGCCACCAAAATATATAAACTATGCTTTATAAATTATATCTTATATATCTTATTATTTTGCCCAAATTATGAAAGTTAATTTTTTACTCTAAAGTAATTTTTTTTACTAAAAATCAAAGTTATTAATATGTAATGTAAGTATTCAAATGGAGTTTATATATTTTTGCATCTGTTTATAAGGTGCGCTGTTAAGAGGTCACATATATTTTTGATGTTGAGTATGTTACATTAAATTACTCAAATAATTATAAATATAGTTTTTATTTATAACCAGTTTATATAAATTTATGTTTGAAAAATCCAAATAAAAATATACTTATATGAATATTAGGCGACTCTTCATTGAAACCGTCAAATGAATCCAATTCCATTAATCCAGTAACAAACAGTTCTTTATTTGGATTACCTTCAGAGAAGCAAGAAGAAGCAAAACCATCTATATTTGGAAGTGCAGCTACTTCTATGTTTGGAAATACTCCAGCTCCTGTAAAACCGTCTAATCTACCGACTTTTGGCGGCGCAACTATTGCACCGAAAGCTCCTAGTAGCAGTTTGTTTGGAACTCCAAGCACTCTCGCTAAACCAAACAATGACCTTAAAACGAGCGGTAAGCTATAGTTTCAATTTGTATAGCTAAATAATACAAAAAAAATTAACTAGTCTATTATAATAAATTACACTAAATTAATTTTGGTGTTTGATTTTAGAAACCCCTAAACTTGATAGTTCAAACTTGTTCAAAGTTCCCAATCCAAAATTTTCTCTAACGACAAGCGAAAACAACCTTCAACGTGCTAATAACGATTTTTCTTTCTCAAGTAAATTATATTTAATTTTACATCTACATTAAAATTTAATAAAAATAATTAATAATAATAATAATATTCATAAAAAATCAGCTTACATATTTAAAGATAAGCACACTCATACGAGTGTGCTTTACATTAGAATTTACGGTATTTTAACTTTGATTCAATATTTGAATAGAATTAAAATAATTTGCACGGAAATAAATTTATTGTTTAGATTTGCAACAAGCTTCCTTGATAGATAATTCAAAGACAGAAACAGATAATGCAAAACCTGCTGAAACTTCTAAGCCTTGTAAGAATTATTTTGATCTGAAGAGTTTAGCTCATTCAGATAGCCAACAACAAGGATTATCCTTAGGAAATACGGTAATTTATAAGTATTAATTTAATTCAAAGCAAGGGTCAAAATGGTAACATAGTTACATAGAGGAACTTATAGCTTACAGATAACTCTTCTAAAATTGAAAATCCCGAATTTAAATGTAATAAATATAATTTAAATGTACATATAACGTTTATATGTACATTTAAATTAACTCACGTTTTATTTTACATCTTTAACTACAAATTATAGTAGGAGAATCATTTAAACAGCTTGACAATTTCAATTATGAAAGAGTCGATGATTTATTGGATTTATGGGAGCAGCGAACACGTCGACAAGTGAGACCTTTTTTTTTTTTTTCCAATATGAGCCAGGTAACAGGATTTGGAAGATTCGCAGAAACTGTTCTTTCTTTGGACTTGAACCTATGCGAATCCGTTGAAACTTTAAAAAAGTTGCATAATGCACAAACTGTAGTTGAAACAAAGCAACAAGAAATTGATCTGACTTTAGATCAAATTGAGGTAAATAATGTAAATTAAGTCGGCATATTTACATAGAAACATCAATTGGGATTATCAAAAATGCTTCAAGAATTACAAGAAGCATTATCTCAAAATAATATCGAAACCCCTTCGGTAGAAAATGCAGCTACAAAGTTACACGGTATATTTATCTATTAAAATCATTCTACTATACATTAGGAAAATTACAACTGCTTGTAGCTACTCTAGAAGATTCAGAAAAAACTATCCAATCTCTGACAGAGGATGTGAACTCTTTACATGTAAAAAAAATATATTCTGTTTTAAACTTACTAAGGATGTTATTTACTTTGGAAAATCAGGAGAAATTACAGACGTATTGAATTCTCAGCAACGTTCATTTAATCGATTGTACGAAGAAGCCGAAAGATTAAATGAAAACTTGGATAAACTTAATTTACAAATACAATCAAATCATTAAATATATAATTATAGTGAAGTGTCATTTTTATTAAATAAAAATTAATCTAAAATAATATAAAAAATTGTATTTAGTATCTTTTGAACAGACTAGTCAAAAAAAAACAATTATTTTTGTTAAAATTGTTATATACATTTTAGTATTTTTTACTGAATGAATGAAATTAAACTATAAAACGTAGTCGAATCACTGTAAATATTTTATGGATTCAATTAGTGACGAGGATTTATACTCTCCAAAAAATATTTTGAAACAAAATTACTTGTTGAAAAAAAGTCGTTTTTTGAAACAATGGAGAAAACGTTGGGTAGTTCTAACACCAACACATTTATATACATACTCAAGTAAAGATATTGAAGTTTCTAAACCAACGGAAGTGATTCAATTAGCAACGTGTTGCACCGTAAGTTATTTCTAAAATTTTTTTTCGCTGCATGTATCAAAATATAATTATTATATATTTTGTATAAAAAAATTATATTAGTGCTCATTTAGATTCGATGTATTTTAAATAATATAATGATTATCAAAAATTGATAAAATGAATGCAAATAATTTTTTTTTCTAATATTTGAATATATTTAGGTAAAAAGTGCAGAAGAAGCTCCTAGTTATAATTACGCTTTTCGGATTGAAACAAATGATAGAGTATTTGATTTTTGCGCAGTTACTAATTCTGAAAAAGAATCTTGGATCGGATTAATTGGTCGTCAAATGATCAGAAAATCAGCAATGAAAGATTATAGTGATGATGAATTATATTCCTAGTTAAATCATGATAGTTGTAAAATAAATTTTAGAAGAAAATTATATTTTAAAAATTAATTAAATTTTTGTTAATTAATCCCTTTTTGTTGTACTATTAAAAATAATTACGTAATTACAAACGTTAAATAATTACATTATACAATTCTTTAATACAATCTACATTCCACTTTGTATATTTTAAGATCTTAAGTAGTTTAAATGTTACATGCAGATTTGATCGCCAGTTTATAGTATCTAAACATAATGTCAGTTGTTAAAGAAAAACATGCATTTTTTTCTGCAGCTCATATAGCGAAATCTTTTGATGCTAAAGATGTTGAAAAAAGAAAAACGAAAATAGTGTGCACTTTAGGGCCAGCATGCTCAACTGTAGAAAAGCTGACCGAATTAATTAATTCTGGTCTTGACATAGCAAGATTAAATTTTTCTCATGGAGATCATAAAACACATAAAGCAATTTTAGACAACTTAAACAAAGCACTAAGTGCATTTCCAAACAAGACTGTAGGCATTATGTTGGATACCAAAGGACCAGAAGTTAGAACTGGATTATTAGCCAATGGTGGCACTGTTCAGTTAGAAGCCGGACAGATGCTAAAAATAACTACCGACTATGAATTTAAGGGTACTAAAGACATGATATCCTGTAGTTACAAGGATTTGCCAGAATCCGTGAAAGTTGGAAGCAAAATTTTGGTTGCCGATGGATCTATAACTCTTTCTGTCACGGATATACAAAAAGATCATATAGTTACAAACGTATTAAATAGTGCTACTCTTGGTGAGCGGAAAAATATGAACTTACCTGGCATCAAAGTTAATTTACCAGTTTGTGGAGAACGAGAGTTAAGAGATATCATTGATTTTGGTATTCCTAATCACTGTGTATATATAGCACTGTCATTTACTCAATGTGCTGACGATGTACTGAGCCTCAAAAAAATATTAAAACAGCATAATGCTGAACATATGAAAATTATACCCAAAATAGAAAATTTAGAAGGAATTTTGAACTTTGATGAAATATTAGACGCTTGTGACGGTATAATGGTGGCACGTGGTGATATGGGCATGGAAATCCCTGCAGAAAAAGTATTCATAGCACAAAAAATGATGATCCGAAAATGCCGATTAGCCGGAAAACCTGTTATTACCGCAACTCAAATGCTTGAATCTATGATAAAGAATCCAAGAGCAACTAGAGCAGAGGTATCCGATGTAGCTAATGCTGTATTAGACGGATCGGATTGTGTAATGCTTAGTGGTGAAAGTGCCAATGGATTATTTCCGTTTTTAGCTGTACAAACTTTAGCTAAAACCAGTTACGAAGCTGAACAAGTTCAAGATTGGTTAAGCATTCACCAAAAAATGATAAAACATACCGAAAAACCTATGTCGCTATTGGAATCTTCATGTGCATCTGCAGTTCACACTGCATTAACAACTGAGATTTCCATTATACTGGTTGTATCTGAAACTGGTGAAGCTGTAAGGTATGTTTCCAAATATAGACCAACGCAAAATATTCTCGGAATGACACCAAATAAATACGTCTTGCAATATCTGAAAAGTTTCTATGGAGTTGTTCCTATTCATATTCGATCTATTCCTACTGATCCATCCGAATTGATCAATGCCACCCTCCAAGAAGGAAAAAATATGGGTTTCTTAAAATCTAATGAACGTGCATTAGTTTTATACGAAACCGAAGGCTCCTGTGCTACTCAAATAGTACACGTTCCGTAAATGCATGATAGTCAATGTATATTAGATTAGATTTTTTTTTATTATTAATCCATTAAAAATTTAAATACTCCATTAAATGTAGCTATAACTGCTAAATGCATGAATTTTATTAATTTATACTTGATAAACAACTTCCAATTAAAGACCCCACTGCGAAAGTCTGTTAATTAAGTAATTATGATAGTTTACCGTACCACTAAATAAAACGAATGCTTTTCGTTGAAATGATACAAGTTCACGGGAGCCTATAATATATAAAGTTTATAATGCAATCTCCATTTGCATATTATATAACAAATATTTATAATATGCTATAACATACCCAATAATTTATCAAATACATATTAACGATACCTCTAGCGATGCAGTCGAACAGATTTTTTTAAATGTTTTGAAATTTTTGAAAAATATATACACTCAAATTAACAAACAATTTAAGATAAAAAATTGATCAAATAAATTTAGTTTAAGTGATAAGTAAAAAGAGAATAAACATCTAAATTCATAACATATTCCACAAACAAAAACATTTTTGTTAAAACTGAATATAGTGTTGAAAACTATGGAATACAGTGATAATATGAATTTACAAATTAATATGGAGTCATTTCTAGTACTTAGTGTTGCATTTGTATCGCTATTAAATTTATTTCCAATTAGCAATTCACAATTAAGCTCCAATTATATACTAGGATATATAAAAACAGCATTTAAAGCAATATATTCTGTGAAAAAATATACGATTACGGGATGTATAATTTCTTCCATAATTATTGGAAACTATATAATTACAGCTTTGTACTTTGCTTTATATGATAAATTAATCATGTCACCAATGTTTGGTGTGTATAGTAGCGCTGTCATATACACACTTTCAATAATATACTTTAAACTGAAGAGGCTAATACCTATTGCTGCCGAGAACATTATTTCCGGTTTAATTAATAAGTTGAAAATATATAAATTACAGGACAGTATTTCATATAGCCAAATAATCAAGTTTTATTTATTCACAAAACATATTACATGGCATCCGTATTCAACTAATTTTATATTTTATTGGTTACTATATTTACCAATTTCTTTTTATGTCATTTTTGCTCTTATTGATTCTACATACACTGGAGCTCCATCAAATTCGAGTCGTCAAACTAAACAGAATTTGCACTCAAAGTTATATATATTAGAAAACTTATGTTTATTTATATTAACCAGTATTATAACCACTATAATTTCATCAATTCTCGCTTTGAAATATTACGTTGATGATATCATTTATGTATTACCATCCACTTTAATTGCTTACTGCTTATACGTATACTATTTAAATCCTGTATGTTATATTATAACAAATGATTAAATTATATAAATAAGTTTACTTATAGTCCAATCATGTATTTGGGTTAATTTTAGATATTATACACACATGAACACACGAGAGCTTATGTTGTTGAATTAAGATGGATTGTAACAATTATTTTAGCAATAGAACTTAGCGTCACCACAACAAATGGACTAAAAACCACCACTATACCTGGATTTATTGGTGGTGTCTTTTTGATTCTGTCTGATGTCATTTGTAATTTTAAATCTCACCGAAATCAATTTGTAAGTAAATTAAACACCTTTAATTCATTTAATAGAAACATCTGGATCAGTTCACCATTTTTGAATCTAGTTTTTATATATTCAACATATTCTGTTTCCCTTTCACTATACAATCATCTCAATTTACTCATAGAGCTATGAGATTATGGATTCAAAAATTTGGGTAATATGATGTTGCATCAAAAGTGAGCAATGAAATTACTTGATTAATAAGAACTCAAGACTATTGTATCACATCATTCTAGATTGTTTGCAGATCTTCAATAAATGCTTAATCTTTCGTGTTAATTATAAGTGTTTGAATCATTTTTTCTTTTAGGATTAATCGATGGACTTTTCAAACAAATGTAACTTTATGGAATTTGTTGAACCAGCAAGACATTGTAGCAAGGTGTATCATTAAACTGTACATTCAATACCTTTTTTTATTACCATGGGCTGGCAAATTTACGTTTAGTACGAATATTTTTGCACCATAATATTTTATCAGGAAGGAATACTCATCTTTTGGCAGGTTTAGGCTGCTTAATTACAATTTATGCTATGAGTTCTTTGGTAATATTAATATATTCAACATTCACAATGTGGCAAAATTATAATTGATTATTCATTATTAAATATACATTAGGAATGGGAGATACCACAATTAGGCTTTATGATTCATATCATATCTATAATTAGATTTATATGGTTGAATAGAGGAATTGCTTCATAAATTATTAGTATGGTATTTTTCTGTTCCAATTACTCTTAGAATTTTTTTTTCTGCCTCCTCAATTGTTTCAGAGTTATCGACAGCCTTGGACAATGGTTGGATTTCATTAATCCGCTTTTTATTATCAGCTAGACTTTCAATATGTTCCTACGATTAATTATTAAGAGTAGTTTGAATACTTGGTAGCTTGGTATTTTTTTATCTAATTCGTCTAGCGCTTTCTCAGTTTCTGGAGCAGACTAAATTCAATTTGGTTTAGACTCAAGTTTACCTGAACCATTGATAACGCTTTAAAATTATTAAGTTCCGATGAATATCGATTTAATGCCTGCGGAAGTTTATGCCTATTTTATTTATCTTTACATTCAATGTTATCACTTGTGCAAAAATTACTAAACATAAAATAATCATTTTTTTTAATTGCAAAGCGGGTTTCACACATTATTATAATATACAAAAAAAAATTAATCAGAATGCAAACTAATATCAAACAAGCTGAAATTAATTATATCTTACAATTTATATACACTAACTGGAACTTAGTCATAAGCTATCAGAAAATTACGTCAGTTTTCAAAAAAGTCAATAATTTGAATTAATGGAACTAAGCTATTTATACATAACAAAAAAAGTGTAAAACGTTTGATAATGTATAGGTGATTTGACAAAATATTTATAAATGTATTTTTAAGTCATCCTTTTGATCAACCCAACGAACTTCCCAGTAAAATTATACGCTATATTATCTATGGTATCGTGGGGTCTTTTCTTGGTGCCTTCGTAAGTGTTACAACAAATTATTCCTTGTTGGAGCTGTCGCAAGATTTTTATTTTGGAATAGTAATTAAATTAATGATAATTGATTAACATAGTATTTCGCTGTTATTTTTGGTGTATCTGGCCTTATTGTAAGGACACGGTTACAAATGATTAAGGAAGGAGAGCCTCAAGAAAACACATATAACTTATTGTATGCAACATGTATTTTTGTAAGCAAATATACACTATATTAAAATTTAGTTTCAAGTCAGTGGGATTTGCTGCATCTTATTAGCAATAACACCTTTAATGAATTCTCCTGTTTTAATAAAAATGCCAATTTACGCTTTCATTGGAGCAGGATTTGCTTTTTTTGTCATATACACAATTATTGATGGATTGAATTTATTCTGTGGATTTCTTCGAAGTAGAGAAGCAAAGGCCATCATAAATTCACCAAAGCAAATAAAAACTGTTATGCTATGTGCTATGATTCTAGGTCTACAGAGTAGTGTTGTATTTTCATTTGCTGCCATTGAGACTTATGATGCTTCAATTTTTGAAAGTATTGCATATTATCAAAATCTGTATACTTGCCCTTTCAGTTTTTTTTTAGGAGCTTTGGTAAGTTTATTATAACTTTCCATAAATCATAGTTTCTATAAATAACTATTTATATTTTAAAATAAAACATAAAATTAAATAGCGAATGTGCTAATATCATGTGATTGTTACTGTGAACGCATATGACTTTAAAAAATATTAGTTATCCAATTATATTTAATAAGATTTATATATAGTAAATATAAGCAGGTCTTTATAGCTAGTCAATAAACATTAATAGTGATAGCTCCCTACAAAACATTTTTTTTAGGCAGGTGTTGTTGTGAAGTATCTTCGTTTTAAAGAAAAAGAAGAATGGCTTGCAATCGTCGATGATGTGGAAATATAAGTTTGATTATCAAAATGACTTTTATAAAAATTGATATCCGTTTTCTCTTAAAGAAGTTATATTAGTTTTACTAGAATATAATTTACTTTAAATGTATACTTGAGTGTTCATAAAAATGCCGATTGAGTCATTAATGTGATAAATTCATTTTCATTAACTATAAGCGTTTTATATGTGAGAATAAACTTTACTTTTGCCATCACCATCTAAATCGAATTCGTCAATCATAGCTTGAAGTTCATCATCGGTTAAATTTTCACCCTGTAAATCAATTTAATGAAACAAAAAGGCTATACCAATTCTCTTGCTACCCTTTTGAGGTTTTTTAAAGTTATATACCCTAAGAAAAATCAAATATATTTTTTGCATAAAATGTAAACGTAATATGAAGAGAATTTCTATTCGATATATATATACACTTTTAAATAAAAAAACACATGAAATAACTATAATATTTATAACTAATTATAATTATGTTCATCATAAATATTCGTTATAAAATATAATAGAAACAATCATGTAAGCATATTTGGGTGATATTGAGACAATGAAACGTATTTTGAGACAGAAAATAAACCATAAACATGCAACAAAATGCAGTTATATAATAATAATGGCAATCATTATTATTATTATTTTAAAATAGTTTACCAGTACTATCATCATCAAATAATTGGAAAGCTTTGCGAATTTCGACAATGGGGTCTCGCTCACATATATAGTTAGCAACTAATTTTAAGCCTTAAAAGTGCTTTCTTACGAATTTCAGAGAAGTCAGTAAAGTTAATTCTTCCTGATAATTTGGGGTCATACTGTTTTTTTAACTCCAAAATGTCATTTTTTGAGACATCAAATCCAAAAGCTTTTAAACATACCTTTATATAAGACATTTTACAGGTTAATAATTACTTTTAACTCGTAGAATCCAATGTACCCTGTTTTTTCTGTGTCAAAAAGTTCAAAAGCCTCTTTAATTTCTAATTTTTGATCCTCCCCAAGCTCTAATAATTTTAGTTTTTTAAAATTGATCGGTAACCTGTGCGTTTTATGCGTCTTCTTGAGGCGGTTAAAATTTGATTACTATTAATTGGTGTCTGGAGGCCGCTTTGATGCGGCAAAACTGACATAGTTTATCTTTTAGAATCACCAAAATATTTATTAGAAAAAAAATAAACACTTAAATTTAAAGATAACCAAAAAATAAACTTAAGCTTAGTAGAACAGCTTATAGGTCCTGTTTGTGCTAAATCAACACCTTAATTATCGTTCATATTCATTAAAGACTGATAGAGAAAATAATTCAGCAATCGTGAACTAATTGTGAAAAATATTTTAGCGTACGAAGGGTTTTAAAATTACGCTGCACAAATTAAAGTAATATTGTCCCCTTTCAACAATATGCGTCCCACAGAAGTATGCTTTTTAGATTTTACGCTTATTTCTTCTGCATCGTCTAAGACAATATTCATATATTCATCAAAACCCTAAAATCAACAATATACATATAATTATATTATACTTCTAATGATAAAAGCAACTAAATATTTACACTACATTTACGTAGCAGATTAATATTATATAAAATAAATTATTTTTGAATTCATAGAATTACCGTAATACGCCCTTCTAATCTCAAATCTGTTTGCTCAAATAACCATATTTGTACTCTAGTTTTCATAGTAAAAAACCGAAACACTTGGTTCTATTAAAAAGCAATAAATATATAAATATCATAAATTATATAACTTACGATCGGCTGTGTCATAATTTTCTGTAACTTTTTCCCTGTAGTAGCCATTTTCTATTATTTAATAACGGCTATAATAAGCTGAAAACCAAGTAGGATATTTATTCTGATTGTACAGAAAAAAAAAAATATGTAAAAAAGTTTTCTGATGCATAGATAACAAAAGGTAAAACTCAGTAGCGATTTTATTGAATATTTAAAATATCCTCGAATTCAGAACAAATTTTTCCACAGCATATCTACGAAAATTATAAAATGTATATCTTACAGCAGCAGTAAGCGATAAGGAACTTATACAGATAGACTTTTCGATAAATGGATCAATATTACTGTTAGCTAATAAACATAGTAATTCATTAGTGAGATTTACCAGGATCAGATTTGGCAACAGCACCAATAAAAAAGGCAACGGGGTTGTTGGCATTAGAGTAATTATTCTTACAAAAATCACTCAAATTAACTTTGTTTCCTCGCACAGACAAACCTATGCGGTGACAATCAACAGGTAAAATCTTTTCCAGATCGTTTTTTATGAGCTTTATGTCTACGTTTATTGAATGATTAATCACTTACACGTAATAATGTAACATTAGCTTCTTCCGCTTTTATTGATCGTCGTTTCAAAAAAGTTACTAAAAAATAATTATTATATATATTATACATATATATATACATATATATATATTTTTACAAATTAACATAATAATAAGTCTATTTTTATTAAAGGTATTTCAATTAATTTGTGCATTGATTTATTTACAGTTTAGTCCAATAGTATGTATAATTATTTTTGTCAAACAATACCCATTAAAGCTTCGAATTGAGCATATGTTTTTGGAATAGTTAAATGAGGTGAAACTTCTATTAATTGGTTATCTTCAGTATGTATAAGTACAGCAAGTTTTCCACTTAAATTTATTGGGCTATCTTGTAGCATTAATAAACATCTGAAAGTATAATTATTTAGGTCAAGTGCAATGTACTGAAATATAAAATATAGCTTATTAACTGATGAAGAATATCTGGTCTTGCGTCATTAGAATTTATATTGTTTTTTCGAAAATAATCTTTATTGTTAGAAGAACTTAATAATGCAGAAGAATTTTTTTTATCGATAACCCTTAAAAACCTGTATTTTCACTTTTTTTTTCATTATATGTTTTTACGCATTTTTTAGTATTATTATAAGCTTTGATTTTTTTAAGCGTTCCTCTAGCAACTTAGGAACATATGGTCGTGATTCCATGATACTGTACAGGTTTATATAAAATTACAGAAAATTTATAGACAAAAGTTTTTATCTTAGTAACTTATTACCGATTACTGTCGGAATAGGACTTAGTACAAGTTTTTTCATCTGCTCAACTCCGTTTAAGGTTTTTTTTAGAATTAGTAAGAAGGAAAAATTTACGTAATTTTAATGAATTAATTATCTAAGAAAAACTGTAATTTTTTTTCAAATAAACTGGTGGATAGTGGAGGAAAAGAAGCTAATTCATAATTTAAATTTTGAAGCTAAGAGATTAAAGTTAAATTATGTATGTATACCGTTTGGAGTAAATTTGAAGTCTTTGAACATGTTAAGTAACCTATAGATTCCAATTTATTTGCCAGCTCTTCTTGATGATTGGACATCAATAAATTATTAATAACAGCAATTACTTTTTTCTAGCACAATATTATATGAAATCAAAATAATACTCCCGCTGTTAAAGCTTCAATCAAAGTCCCAGCACCAGCATGACAAATGATAATGTCAGCATTGGATATTTCTTTGTCGAAATGATTTTTGTAATCAAATACAGATGCTCCAATTTTATAAGAAGAACAGGAGCTTAAGAATTCATCAAAATTGGTCTGGCTTCTAAAATGACTTAATTCTTCAAATAATTTTTATATGTTATATTAAACATTATTATGTCATTAAATATTGATTATATATATGCAGCACATTAATAATGAAACATTACTTTCCATATTGTATATTTATTTCATTTATATTAATTTTTCTACAGATATCTAGAAATTCTGTGGTATTTATAACATCCATTAACTCTTCAAATTTTGTTGAGCCCACTGTAACCAAAAGTTTTTTTGGTGACATGTTATGAAGTAAATTTAATTGACTAATTATATATTTTCACAGGTTCAACATTATTAGCAAAAAAATAAGTACCATATTTATAATTGTAATATACGCATTATATAAATACACAGTTTATTTTTATTATCTTTATTTTATACTACTAGTTATGCATTCTATCTTGAACATTAACCGTAAGCTTATTGATAATAATAAGCCAGATATTTTCGTGAATTATCGAAACGCAATATGTTATCATTTATGAAGATTAAACTGTGCTATGAGTTATTTTAATCAAAAATCTTTGCTACTCTGTAAAAAAAAAAAAATAAGTTCTTTCCATATAAAAATTAAGTATAATTAATTATAATTATACTAAATTAATTGGACACATAAAATATATTCAATCGATTAATTTTAATAGTATAAGTATTGCATTGTTATACTTGAAGCATGAAGTTACAATTATAATTATTTGATTCGTGTATAATATATATAACAGCTTTTTTTAGCTTATAAAAAAAGAATTATTTTATAAATATAATATGTTAGTAATACAATAAGAGAATATGCTGACTTTTTCTTTTTTTTATAAATTACAGTAAAGAAGATTAGGTATACGCATAAATGGTAGATTATTCTAAATGGGATAAATTAGAGGTCTCTTCAGACGAAGAAAACTCGGAACCTAGAGTAACAGTGTTTGAAAAGCCACAAACTGTTACGATAAAAAGCAACGAAATACATGTTAAGGATTCTGAAATAGTAGTACCAGAAAAGAAACAAGATCAATCAAAAAAACCAATATCTGATAAAGCTTCAGATTTAGAAGAATCAAGTATACCTTCATCTTACTATGATAATTTTGATGTCATCAAATTGAAACGAAACGGCGGTTTTGGGAATAACTATATATGGAGTCAAACGCGAGATAGTGTTGTTTTGTATTTGCCCATATCTGAGATACATAAAGGACCCGATTTGGCTTTTTCTCTGCCTAATGCCACAAAACCCGATGCTAACTTTAAAGATACAGCCACATGCATAACAATTCGAAATACAAAGACGAACGACATAATATTGGACAGAACATTTTTTTATTCTGTATTACTTGAGGAGGATTCATGGTTCTGGGAGATTCGAACATATAATAAAATAATCAACGCTAATGAAATGACTCCTTCTGAGTTTATGAACAAAGAGAAACTCAGAATCTTATTTGCATCTTTTACCAAAAGCACTTTAATGAGAGAGTGCACTTTGTGGTGGAAATCACTTTTCACCAATGACATTGAAATTGATGTATTAAATATTGAGGATCGTCACGATGAAAAAAATAGATCTTCCTTTATGAGTGCTTGGGAAAAAGCTCAAAAATCCTTTGTCGATTCTAATAGTCAGCCTCCAGAACCCTAAAAAAAAAACGCTATTTTTCATATTAAATTTTATGGAAAAATTGTAGATTTTTGGGATGTATTGTTATACAAGTTCGATATCTTTCCTATAAATCCATTTTTCAATATATCTTTCTATATATAATTTTTAGCTGTTTACAGGTGAGCAATGTCAATTCTGCTTCCCGGGGAAAAAATTTCCGCGAATTCAAATGATGTTTGCCCTGTAGCATGTGTAAAGTTTCCTTCTCCGATATTTCCTTATTCCCAAAAATATTTTTCATTTGCAACGATAGTTAGTTTACACAGACTGTTTTACTTTTTATAGTACTACCCAAAAAAAAATGATATTGTTATTGGAATTATCAGACATGTTACATCGGAATCACTTATTGTATGTATTTAACTCACCACCAATAGTCATTACAAATTAATTAATTATATTTTGTAAATTCGAATTATATTTATTTATCAAACAACAATGATGATCTCAGGTTGATATAAATAGTGCTTTCGAAGCTTACATAAATAAAACACCAGAGTTGCTAAAGCACAAGGAGTTTTTAGTCGATGACTGCATATTGGCACGTGTATGTGACGTATATCCAAATAATAGTTATAAAACCCCCGAATCAATAGACAATTTAAATATATTTGGATCTTCTGAGCTGACTTTATCTGATCCAACGTGTCGAGAATCCAAAGATACTGGCAAATATTACTATAGAAAGTTGGAATCTCCTTTTAGTTACATATTTGAAGTTCCCATATATTTTGCACTAGCGTAAATTATCTCTATGTCTACATTAAAACAGACTTCAAAGTAATAAATGTTTCGTATTGGATTACCTAGGAAAATCCATAAAGTTTGAGATTGCTATAGGAGCAAATGGAAGGTATCACATAATTATAATATTTATAGTTTGCATATATATATATACATCAATTTACACAACTGTACACTTGTTTATTACTACATACTGAAATATAAATTCAACTAAACAGAATATGGATAGCGGCTACATCAGCACGGCACGTTTCGTTGATTTATCAATGTCTAACAAAATTGTCTAAACTCCCTTCTTCACAAGTATAAAATCTATATAAATTATTCAATTTATCAGATTAAAACGGAATTTAAATATATATGTCAAACTGCAGTGCAAAAAGCCAAAAAAAATAGATATTGACTAATCTTTTTTAATTGATTCTTTTTGATAATACTGACTCAAAATTAAATATAATTTCCCGTAAATTTTGCCTATGTTGTCATATGTAATTAATGCTTGTTCTCCTTCACGTAAAAACTTGTTGATATATTTTCTAGTTTCAGGGCTAGTTACAGTTTCAGTATGATAAATTAATAATTCACGAATCCATGCTTGTTGAAATTGAGGCTCTATATTCTGATAAAAAATCCCTCCCCTAAAAAAAAAAAATTATGAACAAAACTTTTGTGAAAAAAATTCCTTATTGTGAAACAGGAAAAATAAATGATAATTGCATTTCTATTGAATTAAATTACGTGATATCTGGGTCTAGCATAAATAAAAGTAGTTTTTGAGCTTGGTGAGACTGTAATTTTTTGACAATTACACGAATATCTAAAGTGATAAAGAAATATTCTTTTTTACTTTGTCTTATGGTACACCTTAGAAGCTGATGTAATTTTACAAAATCATCTATTTCCGTTATATCATCTAAATTACTTATTTCAATGGCCAACCTGTTGCAAATGTAATGAGTCTATTATCAAAACATTAATTTAATGTAAATATTGTATTTTATTATAATAATCATGTATAATGGAAGACGGTAGTATAAACCTGTAGAAAAAAATTGTTTACTCATTTAATTTCTCGAGGTCTTTTATTTCAACAACACTGTTTAATTTGTTTTGAAAATCATCTGAAACTTTTAATAACTCGTTAACTTGTTTGTCTAATTCATTTCCATCAAAATATTCAGCATTTTTCATTAATACATGTTTAATAGGCATGATTCTAAAAATTCTCTTCTATACATCAAAATTGTGATTGTGTAAAATTTCACAAATAATTATAAAAAAAAAAAATTCAACCAATTAAAGAATTCTATATTGTTTTAAGAAAGTTTGCAATTATTTTTTATATAATTTTCAAGAATGTCCGATTGATCTCGTTCCATTTTTAACGAAATCAAATTGGAAGCCATTTCGTGAAAAGCATGTGAAAGAATATTTCGTTCTGTCAGTGTAAGGGCGTCTTGTTCAGCTCTAAAATGCGAGTGTATGTGTATTGTTTTATATTTATTAAGACAGATTATCTTTGTATAAATGTTATTATATACCTAAACATTTATTTAGCATATACTGATACGCTATGTGTATTTGGTTGAATGCGTACAAAACTCTGATTAAAACGAAAATATTAAATAAGTTGGTATGTATTTCTATTTATCTATATACATATTTATTTCTGTACTTATAAAATTATTAAATTAAAAAATATCTATAAATAAAAAAATAAATTAAATTACCTCTCTAATCGAGCAAATTTAATTTCTCTTTTACGCTGTTGTAATTCCGATTTGAGTTGATCGACCACCTAGTATAAACTCTTATAATAGTTTTGCTATTTGCCTCATTAAATCTTATTTCAAATTCTTGACTTATTTGTTCTCTTTCTTTTTCAGATTGTTCTTTGATTTCCTGGTTAAATATTAGTGAATTTATTTTATACTTTATTCTCTTTTTGAGCTTTAAGCAGTGCCATAGAATATATTTCGAGCTGTTTCTCTAATTCCGTCTAAATTGTAATTTAACATAATATCACAAGTAAAATTATACTACAGCAACATTATACTATTAAGCCGTATACTTGACTTAATTATTTTCATTAACTAATGTATTCTTATATTTAATACGTGTATACATTATATATAATAATAATTTATTTTATACACTCAATAGTAATGTGTGTATAAATTGTAATACGAATTTTGTGTATTCTCGTAATGGTGGGAAATACCTGTGAATTAGAGTATGTTGTTGAATTATCTGATCCTTCATTAGGTGCCTTACTATTATATAGCATTCAAATAATTACAGATGATAGAGTTTTTATTTGAGATTTTAGCAATAAGTTTTCTTTTTCATATCTAAGAAGTTGTTCTTTCAATTCAACTACATCTGCACGAATAAGTAGATATAAATAAATATATTACCAATAGTAGTAATTGTTTTCGTTATAGATTCAAAAGAATTGTCTTTATATTCTTGATCAAAATGTCTATACAAATAACTGTATTGGACTATTTAGACATACTTCGACTTTCCAGAACTTTTATTTAGTTTTTTTAATAAAATATCTTTTTCTTTTTCTTGTGTTGACATTTCTTTAATTTGGTCTTTCTATGAAATAATATAAATTTATTTGATATATTTCAATTTAATCATTATTTAGTTCTATTTTTACCAAAGATTTGATTTCTAAATCCAGAGATAATTTCTGTTTTTCTGCATTCAACAGCTTATGCTGCATATCTTCATAATCAACCAGTTTTCTCATATATTCCTGTATAAAGAGTATCTCGAAATTCGAGTTATACTTCAAGCTTTGACTCCATTTCCGTATACTTCGACTTATAAACTTCATACTCTACATTTTTGCCTTTATTTCGTTTGATAATCAATTCCATTTCTTTATTCTTTTCAGTTTCTGCATTCAATAATTGCGCTTGATCATTTAATCTAATAATTACATTTTCTTTTTAGATAAATACCTCAAATTCAAGTTTTGTATTTGCTTTTGCGCTTCGGATAATTTTTTATTAATACTGTCGTTATGTTTATACGACTGAGCTAATTCGTTTTCAAGTCTTTCAATTATTTGCGTTTGTACCCCCTGTGAACAGACTTTAAAATTGAGTTAAATTATTACATCCAAATTATTCTTATTGGTATTGTTAATAGTCTGGGAGTTCATTAATTCATTTAACTTTTCATTCAACCTCTGATTTTCAACTTTCAAAGTAAGATTTTCTTGATTCAACTCTTCTTTGTTAATTTCACACTGATTCCATGCCTAAGAATATTTTATTACACATATATATAAATATATAGAAATTACAAATAAATATACACATATTCATAAAATTTAGTTTATACAAGTCTTTTATTTTTATAAACTTAATTAAACTATGTATATATATATACTGTGACATGTACACATAGGTTTTATAATGTTGTGATTCTCACTGTCTGCATTTGTTTATATTCGTTTTGAAGACGGGTATAACTACCTAAATCTTGGTCTATTTTGTTAGTTTTGATAGATTTATCCAAAGTTTGCTGTATGTCTTTCTGAGCAGCAAACGGTAACTCCTCTAATATGATTTTTATAATGGACTCCTTATTTGGACATTCAGATATACTTTGTATAAATATTTGAATAATATCTAGAAGTAATTTTGTAGGGATTTCTTCTAAATTATTATATTCATGTAGCTCAGTTTGAATATAATCTAAACTTATATAAAACTCATTTGGATAAATGTATTTTAAATCTTCTAATAAATTAATTAAATCCTGAGTTGTATTTTTCGAAATAGTTTTCGAAACTTTTGGAAGACTCCACCCTAACTTATCATTAATTTCCCTTAAACACTCAACACTTGTTAGAGCACTTTCCGAAGACAGATCAAAGGGTATATTTAAAGTTTCTAGGAATATCTGCACAGTTTCTAAATTCATATATTATTAACAAAAATTATATGCGAAATGTGGATACTATATAAATACATAATTTCGCAAGATTTTTATAAGATTTCAGAATGTAGATCTATTTATTACTATTTGCATATTTATTAATAATTATTTGTATTGTTTCAATTTTTTTAAATTCTTGTTAAGCACTCGATCATGTAAATTTATGTACTATGTGGTGATTTTTTTTCAGAGGTTAAAAATATACTAGTATATGCAAAATCGATCATTTCTATTTTTACATATATACCCACCGAAAGTTACTAAAACTTATAGAAAACTAAGAAATATTATTAGACTGTAACCATGTATACAAATTTACACAATTTATTTTTATGAAAATATACTGAACTTGAACATATTTAACTCAAATTATTTAATATATTTTTTAAGGTACTTTGTAATTGTTGATGTAATCTGTAGTTTACTAAGTACTGTATTATTTAAAGTGAAATTAATTTTTTTTTTTTTTTTTTATTGTGTAATATATAGTGTTTGAAAACATTTGCAAAAATATAACTTTTTTTGAGGCAATTAATTATGAATAATAATTAAAGTTATAAATTTCTTGTATTTTCTATTTGTTTGAAATTTTCTTAATATCAATCAAATTTTTATTTTTTAAGTTTTTTTTTTAGATCTTGTAATAGCTAATCATATTACATGATAAATAAGAGGCACGCAGATAATCAATTTACTGATATTCTACAGGCATCAACTCAAAAATTACCCCTAAATGAGGTGTTACTTTGAATTACATATTATTTCAATGTGTCATTTTTAGGGAATATTAAATTAATGTTGAGTAAGCTTTTGCTGTCTCCATATGCTTGCTGTCTGCCATTTTTACTCTTTAGTTCAAATTGGCCTGAATGAGCAAACAAGACTAGAAACCACATACACTCATAACAAGTAGTAACAAAGTTAAATTGAATTATTATTCATATATAAAAATAAATTCTTTGCAACATCAAAAAGTCGACTTTTATCAATAAAACCAGAAACATGAGAATAACAAGAATATAGTGTTATATGCCGCCGTAGCTCAATCGGTAGAGCGCCCGGCTCTTAACCGCGTGGTTGCGGGTTCGAGTCCCGCCGGCGGCTTTTTTATTTTAAATTTTATTGGCTTTTGTTGCCTAATAAGTCAGGAATATTACATGGATTCGTATGTTAAAGGCACATTATCACAATTACTAAATAAGTCGTTGCCGGAAACCGGTTCATTTTTAACTAAATCAATTAAACCTCAACAATTCAAACCAAAAAATATTGAGGCGCCAGAAAACCCTGTACAAGAAACAAAAAATGTCCCCAAACTAGAAAAAAAAAATAGAGATCCAACTGAAAATCCACGAACTGTTTTTGTTGGAAACGTTCCATTGAATTACACTGAAGCACAATTAAAAAAAGCTTTAGAACTAACGCCTTCTGCAATTGAATCTGTAAGAAATACTTAACGAATTCAAGATTAGTCCATATAATGCCCGTTTGATATAAATTACTGCTTTTAACAGATTAGATTTAGATCTGTACCCGTGATCCCTAAGTTAGCCAAACAACGATCTTATGGAATAAGATCAAAGCAGTTTACAGTAAACACAGCTAATATGTGAATATAATTCAGGATGATTGTTCTACTAAGAATGCTTACATTGTATTTAAATTACAGAGTGATGCAGAATCATTAATCAAAAAACAGGTTAATAATTATAAAGTTACCAGTAATTAATACTTTTACTTAAACTAATCACAAATTATTTATTGATTTTATAATAAAGTACCTAGATTTTCAAGGATTAAATAATTGAAGATTTATATTTATTAATATATTTACTGATTATGTATTTGTACTACTCCATAAATAAGCATTGTTGTATATACATTCCAAAGAGTAGACTATTCAATTAATATTAGTAATATTTATTATTAAAGCCAATGAGTTGTTGACTCTGTTAAAGAATATATATATTAAAGTAACGTTTTTTTATAATTATAGACTGTGAAGCTTGAAGATGCAAAATGGTTACGCATTTCTGAAGTATCCGATAATTTCAGTGTAATATTAGATTGAGATAAATTTTAAGTAGAAATTTGATCAAAGTCGAACTATATTTGTGGGAAATTTGAACTCTAGTTCAACTGAAGATGATTTGAGACAAATTTGTGAACAGAATGTAGCTAAAGTATCAAATGTTAGGATTGTCCGTGACAAGCATACACATAAGTCAAAAGTAATTATTATAGTTTTACAATAGTAGTACTTACAATTAATTTAATTTAAACTATAATGTAATTATATAAGGTTTACTATACATTCTATATAGTTCATGCTTGTTTTTTTCTTTATAATTTTATAAATATATATATATATATATATATATAAATGTTTATACTCGATTATGTTTAAATTTTTTTTAATACTTATTGTTAAGCTATACATGACTGTAGAATTTTGGATTTGTTGAATTCAAAAACTCTCATTTTCTCCGTAAAGCTGTTCGTAAGTTAAACGGTATCGTCCTCCATGTAAGTAAATTAAAAATGTAATGGTGTTCGTATAGAGACGACCTTTAAATATAACGCTCGCTCTAATAAAAGATGAAGCCAAGAAAAAGGACCACGAACGTCATAAAATGATTGCACACAAGATACAAAAGAGAAGTAAATTGAAACAGATTATAAATATACTCTCAGAACTCCTGTCATCAAAAGACAAAGTAGAACGTATACGAGAGAAAAGAAGAAAAAGATTTGCTAACAGAACAGAAGCTTCAAAGAAATCAGAAAATAAGGATTAATTCTCAATTTTTCTTTCATATAATTTTGTTAAATAAATATAATCTTAATAAACATAATTATACTCAGTGTGACACGTGTTTTAAAACAAATTCATACTTATTTACTTGATAATTGCGTTGAATTTATGAAGCTTTTTAATCTTATAGATAAGTTATAAGCAATTGCATGCAATTACAAAATTTTATATTATATATTGATGTTCCAGGTATTTTCGGAGTGTACCTTTATTTCCTTTTGCCGTGAATAACTGACTACAGGTGTTGAATTGAGTAATACAAAGTGATTAGGTTTTGCTGCACTCAAGATATCGGTTGATGTAGTTAAATATTGTTCTTTTGTAAATTAAAAAAATAGTATGTACAATTTTTTTTATATCTCTTGAGACGATTGAACGATTTTTTTATTGTTCCGTAAAGCCTATAGTAAATATTTAACAATTAATTTACCTTCATATTCAACAAGGATATACAAGCTTGTATATTAAAGTGATTGAGTGTAATTAAAGTGTAAAAAAAAATCCCTATACTAAATTCCAGTTTATAAAAAAAAATCTATTTAAATCTATTTAAAAGATAATTTTTACAGTATATTTAAAGCATATGTCAATTTCAAGTCGTAGTATATCTCAGTCTTCGCCTCAAGAATCATCTAATAGCTCTTCATCTCGTCGTTCATCAAGGCGTTACCGAACCAAATGTAGTCGAAAATACGGCCGTAATAGACGTTCTAGATCAGAACGCTGTTATTCTGATTATTCAAGTAAAACGTCATCAGAAAAATCAAGTGATAATCATCGAAAATATTATCACCAACGCAGAAAAAAAAGAAGTGCATCATCTTCTCGCAAAAACAGCTATGTGTCACGTAGTAACCGTTACGATCGTTACTCTCATGATCGTGATAAAAGACGTCCCCATCACCGCAGTGACGAACGTCAAAGAAAAACCTATTATTCCCCGGATAAATATTCTACTCGCTCAAATGACAACAAGTATTATCGTGAAAATCATTATAGTAACCGAAGATACGAAAACAGATACCCTGCTTCTAAGTATAGTTACGATAGATGTGCCGATAGCAGAAGGAAAAGAAGATATTATCGAACAGATTCTAGAAATTTGAAAAAAAGCTCATATGATCACTTTTACAGATCACATAGGCCATCGAGATGGCGTAGAACACATTATAGTAATAACTCACATGTTCTAACTATTTATTGCTAGATGAATCAAAAAAACAGAAAAGTTATCACTCAACTCCACACCATTCTAAATCGCGTGCTAAAGATGAGGAAGATGAGAATAGACATTTTGAATGGTATACTCATATATATACACTATACATAAATACTTTATTACTATGTTTATTTCCTAAATATTATATATTCAATAAATTTGTATATATTATTTTTTCAACTAATAAGGATTTTAGTAAGACTGAAGCATATATATATATATATGCTTCATTCTTATATATTAGTGCAGTGAAAAAAAGAGCAAAAATTTTATTATAATATATTATACAAAACTTTTTTTTACAAAACGTGACCATACTATTTATAGGTTTTCTGGAATGCATCTAAGCCATCATTACATTGTCCGTAGTCAACTAGGCGAAGGTACTTTTGGAAGAGTATTAGAGTGTGAAGATTTAAGAAATGGAAATACAGTAGCTATCAAAGTGAGTATTTTGTTAATATCTAATATATATGCTCAGGTTGTTCGAGATGTCAGCCGATATACTAGTTCTGCCAAAATTGAAGCAGACATTTTGGATAAAGTCAAAGAAAAAGATTCAAGAGAACAATCTAATTGTTTATCATTAATAGACAGATTTTTTTATGACTCTAATAGAGGAAGATCTTGTAGTCCGAACTCTGCTACTGTAAACAGAAAAAGTAATTCTTCGTTAAGCCGATCGAGCAGTTATTCTAAAGGAATTCACATGTGTCTTGTCTCCGAACGCTTAGGCTTATCTTTATACGCATTTTTATGTGAAAATGAATTCCGCGGATTCTTCATGGAAGATTTACAGTTTATAGCCAAAGAAATTTTGATTGCTTTAAGTTTCTTAAAATCAATAAAATTAACGCATACAGATTTAAAGGTAAATTTCTACATATTCATGAATTATAATCTGTTGCAAACTACTAATTAAACTTTCAATTATTAAATACATACATGTATACATATATGAGTAACATTAGTCATTAATATACAATTTTAAGTTTAATTTAGTAGTTTAAGATTATAGAAAGAAGTAATTTGTAGTTTTAAATAGTATAATGAATTATATGTTCTCTGTATTCATATCTGTATATAGCCGGAAAACATTTTGTTCGTAAATCATGCAAGTGAATATGTTGAATTTCCACGAATGAGTTTTGCTCATAAATATCGACAAAGCAAATCTTTAAGTCCTTCTCCTTCTCCTAAGCGTACAAGACGAAGAAGACGAAATATGACCAAACGTCCTTTTTCGTGTAGTTTAAAGTTAATAGACTTTGGAAGTGCAACCTTTGAAGATGATCATCATTCTAGTTTAATAAACACCCGACAATATCGAGCTCCAGAGGTCATTCTTCGTAAGTATTCATTATGCAAAAATTTTTTTTGTGTGTAAAACAAAACCCTAGTAATTTGGTCTAACATATGTAAATTTTTAAATACTAATGTGCAGTGCAGCTTAGATTGACACTTTTAATAACTTATAATTATATGTAGAAACTGGATGGTCTATGCCAAGTGATATGTGGAGTTTTGGATGTATTTTAATGGAATTATATACTGGTGTATTATTATTCCAAACTCACAAACATCTGGAGCATTTAGCAATGATAGTAAAAATAATAAACGTTATAATTTTTTTCTTTAGGAAAAAATCATCGAGCCATTTTCTCAGAAAATGCTGCAAAAATGCGCTAGTGGCAGTGCCAGTAAATATGTTTGCCAGTCAAAAAAAGGCACCTATTTTTTGAATTGGCCTCAAGGTGCAGATAGTACACATAGTGAGAGACGCGTAGCTCGTTGTGTGCCTTTAGAGGTAATAATAAAACTATTCAAATAAATTTTTATTAGAAACTTGTCCACCCAAATCATGTGAAATTTGCTGAATTTGTTCGTTTTTTACTAAGAGTTGATCCAGATGAACGTCCCACTCCTGATGAAGCTTTACAGCATCCATTTTTTAAAATCAAATTTATTGAATAAATAAAGACATTAATAAAATTAATCATATGTCAAATAATTTTTCTTATAAGAAACATTTCCAAGTAAAAAAAAATTAGCTTAAGACATACTAACGTCATCATTATGGCAGTCATTTTTTTTTTTTTCTTCACTATTATTTTCGTCTTCAATGATTTCAACCTATTAGTAGAAATTAATAAATATATTGGTATTTTACCTTTAAAGATTGTTGGTTGGCTTGAGTTTGATCGTCATTTTGGATGTGCTGTGAGGTCGATTCCTGTTCCTCATTTGGTTTTTGATTATCTGATTTATTTTCTCCTTCAATATTTTCTGTCCTCAATAACTCTACTGGGTCCTAAGATTACAAGCTTAATTATAAGTATTATTTGTATTAAATACAACTGCAATTATTATTTGCTTGAATTTGTAAATCATACATATAATAAACATGTAATTATATGGAGTAAATAAAAAAATTTGGTAATATTTATATATTCCTATATAGTAATATTTATATATAGTAATACTAATATTATATAAACTGAGTGTACCTTGCTGGTTTCATTATTTTTACGCAAATGTTGTTCAGGGGTGACTGCGTAACTTGCATTAACTGTACGCTCGTCTCCCGATTCTAACGGTAAATTTTCGGATTGAATAATGACAACATCTCCTCCTCCTAATACTTCTTGTGAGCCGCGTTGAATATTGTCATTCCTAGATTAATCATACATACATATATTAGAAGCAATGAATTATTAAAATCAAGAAACGTATACTTATATAATAAACCAAAAGTACTTAAAACATTTTAACGTTAAAAATTATTCAAATTTGACTGTATTTTTGTAATTTAGTTTAAAAATAATTAACTCATAACTAAAATAATTTAGAATATTATAATTATATTACAATACTGACGTTTGTGTGACATTTCTCGCATTGTCCTCACAGAACTCGTTTAATGACATAAAGATAGCTTCAGCTACTTCTTCCTCTTCCCTATCCTATGGAATGCGTATATTAATGAAATTAAGTATAATTACATAGTACTGAGAGCCACCCCTTTCCTGTTGTTGTAATTGGCATAATAAGTATCGTTGGTATTCAGAGTTTTCCTCATTAAGATCTTCATGTTCTCCTTTATTACTAATTATAGGCGATCTTGAAAACTATATTCAGTTACATATCAAATATTTTAATATTACGAGGTACATAATATCATGTGCTTTCTCTGGTGGATACTGAACGAACCTAGTCATTAATTCATAAAAATGGATGAAATATTACACTGATTTACTTCCAATTGTACTATGTAATAATTGCAGTTTATCGTAATTCACAGAAGTATCACCAAAACTAACAATATCTTCTCGGATATTATCTAATTGTTAAATTACCCAGTGATATGTTATTTTTCTTCAAACTTTTTCCCAACACCTCAATATCTTTTTCGGTATCTTCCTATGAATATATATATATATATCAAATGTACTGAAAATTACAATTTTACTCCCAACAAAAACAATTATTCTTTGGCTATGGTTTTTATGCATGCGGTGTTTCAAAGCTAGCTGGGAAAAACGTATATATATGGCTTCACAAACATACTTGAGCTGTCTGTATAGATTTTATAAAGTTAATGTAACCATCCGGCTCAATTTCATGTAATCCTTGCAGAATTCTTCCAATATCCTGTGTGGGAGTTACACGAACTAAGACTCTAAATATATATTATAAAAAAATCGTAGAAAGACTTTACAATCTTAGTTTAATTAATCTTACCTATCTCCCGCAGAAGATATTAAAGCTAAAGCATTCTCAGGATTGTCTTGATGTTTTGCTCCACAAACTTCGATAACACATTCTCGCTGCATAGCCAACCGATTGGGTATATAATCTCCATTTCGACTGTATTCTGAATTGTCTAAACAAATCACAGTAGTTTCTAACACCATTTTTTAATAAATAGGTACGTCACAAAATTATAATTAAAATTTTTTTTTTTCTTCTTAATCTATAAGGCTATCAAAAACCGTCACAATTATAAGAATATAACATGATTATATTCATGAAAAATGCATTTCATATGCTTATTTATGATTTAAAACTATTTTCCTTTTAATGTGTGGGCCCAATCTATTTGTGTAAAGACTGTAGATATAAAACTTTATATATTTGTAATGGTATATTTGTATATTTAATTATGTATAAAAATCATACATAATAGATTGAAAAAGTTGACTATTCTGGAGCCGCTACTGTTCCGATAGGGCCCAAGTAATTTTCATTAATTGTGGCAACAGCAATCTATACAAATGAAAGAATTTGATTACATTGACGTACTATGCCGGTATTTTCATATTTGACACCTTGAAGTCTCATACGAACTCTTGTTTTATTCTGAATGACAGTTTCACCGTCAGTAAATGTGGAATCTTTGAAAAAATAATACTCAGGAATTGACTATAAAACAGGTATTCTTTTTCTTTTCTATTACGTTTCGCGATACGAATGCACGCAAAGGACCAGACTGAACGAAAAATCCCAATTGATTAACAGCGTTTACTACTCCATCTAATACTTCATTTTTAAAAGGTTTGCAGACAATAGCTTGGTATTTCACGGGAACAACAATCAAACCTTCAAAATACTTTTATTATACATTCATTTTGATAAAATTTCATGTAAAACGGATAATATAAATAAACGCTTTAATTCGATATAAATTAATTACTATATGAATTACTACATATATATATATATATATATATATATATAGCATTACATTTTCATATATTAAATTAAATTTAATGACTACATAATAACATATATATATATATATATATATTTATTTATTTCCAATAATAATCTTTAATACGTATTGAAATATTGATTTGGTGAACATTTAGTGAATAGTTTACGTTAGTGTATTAAAATATAATATATTCATCAATCTATAAAAAGTACCAGTTCCGTCCTGTACTCTACCCCGTTCTTTATGTAAAGTTCTCACAACGCAAACTAGGTAGCCATATGTATTATTACAAACACCTTCTACTTCATTGCGAAGTGTTTCATCTATATACTATATATGTGTGATTTTTTCATAAAAGTACTTGCTCATAACGTCGCCCTAATTGAGAAGGTTTGATATATATGTTTTTCCATAATTCTATAAGAAAAAACATATATTTACTGTATACCTATATAAATTTAAATTTATAAAAAATCATTTAACATTATAGTGTAAATAATTTACTTGTAAAAAACGATTTAAGTATAATATGTTTTTTGCAAATCATAATATTTTTTTTTTTTTTTCAAAATTCGGTTTTTATAATTCATCATAGTCATAATGTAATTAAAATTTAGAATAATAACAAATAATTCTTCAGCGCATAATAAAACAAATGCACAAAATGAAACTATTATTTGCAAATTTATGAAAGAATAATAATTCAATAAATGAGAATTATTTAATTATAATTTTTGAATGGCCCTAGCCTACTAAATATAGTAAAATGCAATAAATAATTATATTGAGTATATTTTGAGTCTGGGGTTATGAAAAAAGCCAACGCGGCGTGGTTCGAAGCATTAGAAAAAAAAGTTGGATTAAACATTGGCGATCAACAAGAAAAACCTAAAGGAGATACTGCAAAAAAACTAAAGCCTTGCACGGATGTTTTGGTTGTATATGATAGATGCGCTCCTATATGGAGTTTGAACGATTTTGATATTGGAAAAAAACTGGTAATACACTTATGAATATTTGTCAATGAAGTTTTTTTTGCCCTATTAATAAAATTCGAAAAATTAGTCAATTTTGTTACACTGGTTATATTAGATATGCTAATTTGTCATATATCAATATTGTCATTTTAATCTCTATAAATTTGTATATATCTTAATAAAAACCATGTTCTGAAATGTTTATTATACTGTAATATTAACTGATTGTTATTAGGGAGAAGGTCAATTCGGATCAGTATATTTAGCCCGAGAACGAAGGTCAGGCTATATTGTCGCATTGAAGGCTTTAAAAAAATCACAGCTATTGTGGTAAATATTTTTGAATGTATATAACGCTGCAAGAGGTCTTTTAATGAACATCTTTTACGGAGAGAAATAGAAATTCATTCACATCTTTTGCATCCAAATATTTTACAGTAAATATTCTAAACAATTCACCCCCAATTAATATTAGGTTTTATGGATGGTTTAGCACAAATACTAGGATATATTTGATACTGGAAATTGCTCCTTTAGGGGATTTAATGGATAAATTAAGTAAAGGAGGCTTGTCTGAACCAGAAGTTAGCAAGTAAAGTTTGATTTGCAAAAAGTTCATAAATACTATAATATTATATAGATATTTATAAGAACTTTAAATATTATATACTAGATATATATATATATATATATGTATAATGCGTACATTCAATAATTGAATTTTAGATATATGAAACAGAGTATATCGGCTATTCGATGCTGCCATAGACTAAGTATACTACATCGTGATCTCAAGCCAGAAAATGTGCTGATAGATATCAATGGAAATCTTAAACTTGTATGGGAATATAATTCAATTGTTTAATAATTGAATTTATGAAAAACAATTACTAAGATTTTTATTATAGGCTGACTTTGGTTGGGCTGCACATGTACCAGAAGAAATTGATTCTGCTAATGAGTTACGGCCTGGTGAATCGCCTTCATTTGCATATTTGAAGAAAAGACGAAAAACTTATTGCGGAACTTTAGATTACTTATCTCCGGAAATTTGTCGTCATGAATGGTTAGAGATCAAAATTATTTAAAATTTAATCAACTTGTAGGTATGGGAAAGAAGTAGACGTTTGGTGTTTAGGTGTTCTATGCTATGAATTAGCGGTAAGAAAAATGAAAACCAAAAAGAAATAGTTTATGATCATATAAAAAAAAAAAATTGGTGCAACTGCAGACGGGAGAGCCTCCTTTCCGGCATGAACCCTATCAGCACCAAGGTTTAGATGAGAGAGAAGCAAGGAAACGTCAACAATTAGACATTCAGTTGTGCGATATAAGAGTATTATAATTATTTCAAATAAATTGTTGTATAGAAAAGAATATTGCCAACTATGTCAAGTGAACTAAAGAGCTTTCTTATTGGAACTTTAGCAAAGGAACCACAAAACCGCATGTCGACAAGGGAAATGATTACGGTTTGTTATTCACTTCAGCGAATAATGTCTTTTAGCACCCATTCATAAAAAAATACAACTCTTTAGATGATGAGTCAGACTTAGAAAATGATGATGATGAAAATGTAATGGAATCTGAGGAAAATCAGCCCCCTAGTCAACTAAGGTCTACACAAAGCAGTTTTATGCGACAGACTTATTCATCAGCACCTAATTCTGCAATATAATTTCTATATTTCTTTTATATATGAAATAGGACAAAATAACTTGGGTGTTTCACTTTTCCATCTATGCCATGACTCCATTAATCTTTCATCTATTGGAGCAACAATTCTCATATTTGCTACATTATCATCAGAATAATGCAAACTTCTATAGATAACATATCTAAAAAGTATTGCAAAAATAAATAATTCAATTACTTTGGTTTTTTTGGTTGATCAATTATACTTGAGTATTTACTTAGTTTTATTTGTCTTTGAGATTTCTAATATAAATAACTTTTTGAACGCAGGTGCTTACTATCAAAGTGTATACTGAATTCTGCTGAGGATTTGCATATTTCAATGCGACTTTGTACGAATATACATAAAAAATCCATTTGTGTAAATTAAATAAATGTTCTTCTTCTAGTTTTCTTAGTACGAAATTGAAATTAGCATTATGACGTAAACATATATTCTAAACCCGTATTTTTCATACAGTAAAGTAATTACTTGAAGTTGACGTCTAATACTAGGAATTTTTTCTAAAGTACGGGTTCCTAACAACTTATACTGAGTAGATTTGCCAAATATAAAATGATTGTATAATTGTAAAATTATAGCAAAATCCCCCTTAAAGGCAGAATATAATTTACTCAGTGCTTTAAAATCTGTATCTAATTTCCCAGCATCGTTACAGTTGAAAAATGCTGTTAATGTTAAAGCCTAAGGATGAAAATATCAAAAATAGCACATACATACCTCCGGGTCGCACCCATAATGTGTTGAATTTATAAGGAAATATGCTTCACATGGTGTCAAAGGAAATTCTGCTAATAATCTTCCTAATTTCGTTATTTTTATTGCTGACTCTATAGCACCCAATCTAAGTTATAATAATACGATTTACGACCTACCTTTTTAATACTGTGTATGCATGTAATATAGCCTCGTGAGAAGGTGGTGAAATGAAAGGAAAATCATAAACGTTAAAACCCATAATCTTGAAGACTATTAATACAATTTAAGTGAATACCAATAGTTGTAATATCAAACTTTCAAGGTTTATACGTTGAACTTCGGGTTTGTGATTTGAGAAACTTAAATATTGATCTTTAGTGTATAAATGAAATGCACAACCTATAATTAATAAAAGAGCTGATAATAGAAATTACCAGCTTTTTCTCTACCAGCTCGACCTCTACGCTGCATGATCATGTTAGGAGACGCATTTGTAAGCTTTAAAGCTTCGGTTTCATCTTCAAATTCGTAATAATTGAGCTTTACTAAACCAGAATCAATTACACATGTAATATTTGGTATCGTTAAAGACGTTTCTGCTACATTAGTTGCCAAGATAACCTAATCATACAATTTTTTTTTTTTTTAATATTATATTGTACCTTTCTAGAACTATTTTCTTTTTCCTTAAAAGCTTCATTTAGCTCAGCTAAATCCAGACCAGCGTAAAATGGTATCAATTGAGGGACAGAGCTATTAAAGTCAATATCAAAATCTTCCACTTGATTTTTAGGTATATTAAGGGTATTATGAAAAGCACGAGTACTGATATTCAAATTTTCTAGTATATGTTTGGTATATTTGATTTTCAGATTATTAGGGCATTCCTCGTAATTCTTACTAATTAGTTTGTACAACTTATTGTATATATATAAAGCTAAGCCATCACATTGAGAATCCCGATAAGCTTCAATTATTTTTTTTTTTCCTTTTGCGAAATTTGCGTCATTTAAGACTTTGATCCAAAACTTAAATATACTGGGATCTTCTTTCATGTCTTTTAATATATTTTTCACATCAGAATCAATTATTTGCAAGTGTTCCAAATTTTCAATGAGTCTTTTTCGCAAGCCATGTAATACAAATAGAATTTCCTTCTATAACGAAGGATTACCAAATAAAATATAAAATCACCTCTCCAGGAAGGAATACGAGTATATTTCCATCATCCTCCATTGTAAAGTGAGCATTTATTACAAGCTGAATAGCTTCCTATCATAAATAATTATTTCAAAATAAAAATATTACGTCTAATACACTTTCCGGCGGGGTTGAAGCAAAATAATCTAGTACAGGATATTTTCTGGATTCAATATTAATAATATTTGCATCTGGAAAATAAGAAGTGAATAAGTCGACATCTAGCGTGGCCGACATAAGCATAACATGTAAATTATTATTGCTGTTTTTCTGTAGTAAAATTTTTATTACACCCAACAATAAATCGATTTGTGCTGATCTTTCATGAACTTCATCAATAATCAAAATTTCTCTATTTAAGACATTCACATTACGTCTTAGTTTATTCATGTAACTTCCTTCTGTATAAAAACCTAATAATGTTTGAGGATTTATTGTAGAATTGAAGCGAACTCTGTAGCCAACTATTTCATGATTATTGAAAGATTCTTGGGTAATATTATTTGGCAGGGAATTTTTATGTTGTTCCCATTCATTTTTCAATTGATTATTCACATATAAAGCACATTTTATAACTGTTATTCTTCTTGGTAATACTATAGATATTTTTCTAAATGGAATTTTTTTTTTCCATATAGCTTCAACTAAAAATTTCGGAATGCGTGTAGATTTTCCCGATCCGGTTTCACCTACTATAACTGTAATTTTTGAACAGCTAGCTCTAACAATATCATCTCTGTAAGTATCTACAGGTAAAGAGGTCATTAGTGCGCTATATTATATGTACAGAGTATGCTCTTACAACTTCATCTTTATTTCTTTTGCATACCTGATAATGCACCTAATAATGTTCTTCCTCAAACTTTGGAAGACAATCGAGTCTTATATAACATATAATCTTAATAAGCATATAAAACAATATATTTATCATAGCGTTGCAAACTTCAAGCAAATAATAAATTAATTAAGCTATTAAAACTGAACAAAATTAAATATTACCTTATACCCATATATTGTTGTAAATATCTCCAATATTAAATGCATATCACAAATGTCATAATAGTTAATGAATTAGAATCATATATTCAGAATTTATAGTTATTACATATGAAAAGCTTATTTTTTTATTTAGCAACCTTTTTTTTATTTATAGCATTTGAAGTAAATTTATTGATCTTAAGATTTATTTTATATATATTTGATTGAGATAAATTGGTTTAAAAGAAACTTATTTTTGAAATTATTTATAATTATTTAATTAAGCAAGCCATACAAAATTGAGATATAGTTAAAAAATACTGATATTTGATCTTAATATACTCAAATGCATTTAAAAAATTTGTAAGCATGGATTGTGTGTTATATTGTTCATACCATCACATAAACTGTGAGATACTGTAACTAAAAACGTTCTTCACTCACTGAACACTTATTCTATGTGAGAGAGACTGCAGATTAGACGTCAAAATATATAAATTTCATTAAAGTAGATAAAATGTGTAATTTGCATTCACTAAATCTTCTTAGATTTGATGAAGTATACTTCATTGACACAAATTTTGAAGATGTAGTATAATTTTGTATAATAAATTGTGTCAAGTGTGTAAACATGCCTAGTTTATAGACTTGAAAAATTGCTTTATAATCAGGTTTGAAGCTGTATTTTAAATATTATTTTTTTTGTTTTTGCTTTGTATTATTGAATAATATAAATGAATCGTAATTTTCTTTGGTTATAATTAGTGTCTCTGAAATCTTACCCCATCTCATAAACACCGTTATTCAATCTATTTGTTTATAAATTCTATTGTATAATATTCAAGGTTATTAATCAAATATGTCGACAAAATATGGTCATTATTCAAGTGATATGTAAGTTGTCTTTCTTCTTTTTGTAATACGTATAGAACAAATGACTGGAGGGTTCACATAGAGAAAGTTAATGAAAAGGGTGCTGTGCTGTCTGTTATAGAGCGTGTATTATACAAATTAAGTCAAATAGAAATTTTGTACAGTTCAGCATTAAATCAAATATTACAAAGCTTGAAAAATCCGCCTAATCTTTCATCGTAAGAACATATTTTTTTTGCATTGTTTCACGTAGAGATTTATGTACAGTATTAGAGGTTTTAACGAGTAGTATAGCATTAAGGTAAATTATTGTACTGTCATTATATATACTTGTATATAGAATACAGCAAACAGATAGTCTTAGTGAAAATATAAGGGAGGAAGTAATACACGTTACCTTAACTCCTACGTTGAAAAATCATGAAAAAGTCCTAGAACAAGTAACATGAAATATATATATATATAACCAATTATATAGATTACTTCTGATATTCAAACTCTTGATGATAATTTAAAAGCTGCAGAAGAAAAAGTTGCTGAGGTATTTTTAGTTGCATTTATTTATTTAAATGTAGTCTGAAGAACACTTAACGAAATTAGGAGAAAAATTCTTGGAAACAGCTGATTCCAAAAACCACGTAGCTTATTTGGGAACTCCTAATGCTGTTAATAAGAGCGCAAAGTAATTTCATTAAATTTACTTATGCCAAAATATATGCAACATAAATTCACATTTATTAGAATTATTTTATTATAAATATTTTCACTTGTGTATATAAATGTCTATTATTATTAATAATTCCATATCTAAAACAGTCTATATTAACTATTACTTATAAGAGTTTTTTTTAGAATGTTGGGATTAGCAGATGCTATAGAAAACACTGAAAAAGATTATGCGGACAGTTTAAAGAAACTAGCTCAAGCTCGAACTAACTACAATGAATACATGCCAGATGTTATGAAATCTCTCCAAAAACTAGAAACTAAGCAAAACAGATGTTTGAAAGATTGCTTGAAAAAATTATTTGTGTACCAAATGAGTTATATGCGAACTTCCGAGTATAATATAAATCAAGTTGTTAAGGTATATAATCACAATTATTGTACTGTGTTCTTTAAATTAATTTGTAATCTTTGTAGAAATTAGACGCTACCAATGTCTTAGAAAGTTTTTTTGATCCTTCTGCGTACACTTTACCTACCTATACAGAGTATCCTGTGCGTAACTTATGTGATTTAATAACTTTCTTAGAAACATTGGAGTCTTTTAAGTTTATCAAATTCCCTTGAACAATATGGAATTAACGAAAATACGGTAAATTTTGCAATTTTTCCCAAAACTCAATTTTACGTTTTATTTATATATACTATGGAGAAAATATTACAAATCTTGTTATTATTTTTTTTTTTTTTTTAGCAATCTTCGAGCCCCAGATATGATAACAATTTTTATGAGAATGCTATTGATAAGTAAAACAAAATTTTTAATTTTTAAGCTTTTTGTAGCTTGCTTCCAAGTATTACAAGAATCTTCGAAGAAGATCAAAACGATTCCACTATATCTTTGTTTGACGGGTATTATACAATATTGTTATTTAAATGAATAAATTGATAAATTTTACATAAATACAGTTATGTTCATATATTATGTTTATATTGAATATTTTATTGATAAATGTGCACTTAGGTTTTTGGATATGATATGGAAGTCTAATAAACGATCCACCATACTTCAGCAACAGTATCAGATTGAGTGTAAATTTGAAGAGAACTATAAGAATCGATTAATGTTTCTAGATCGTTTGGCACAAAAAGTTTTAGATAATAATTATTGTATTAGCTACAAGTACTAAAACTTTTTAGATTATGGTGTTTAAATCAGATGCGGTTTTGAAAGTTTGGCAGAAATGTTAACGTGTCTTCTAAGTTTTGCATATTTGGATATGGATATCCCTGTTATAAGAGCTATCATGATTTTAGCACAAAAGTTTTATTTCTTAGGAAGAGGAAAGAAACCTGCATTTGTGCAAGTATGAACTATAAAAAAAGTTTATGAAAAAATTAGAAATATATTTGCGAGGCTCCTGGTGTTTGGAATCATCAGAAAATGTGGATGCAAATTATTCTTGTCAGTTTGGCTATTGAAAAAGAAACTTCCCTTGTAAGATAAATAATATATTAAATTTTGATAGATGAATTCAGCTAGAACAACTCTGCAAAATGTTTTGCACTTAAAATCGTATAATAAGTCTTACACCCTTTCCGCTTTAGAGAATATATTATGTTCTAATATTGTATCTCAACTAGGTCTGTATATTCTACTAAGTTCAGATAAATTTTATATATATATATATATAATTATTTATATATAGCTTATATATATAGCTTATATATATAGCTTATAAATATAGCTTATACATATAGCTTATATATATAGTATATATATATAGCTTATATATATAGTATATATATATAGCTTATATATATAGCCTATGTAGATTATATAGATTATATAGATTATATAGATTATATAGATTATATGGATTATATAGATTATATAGATTATATAGATTATATAGATTATATAGATTATATAGATTATATAGATTATATAGATTATATAGATTATATAGATTATATAGATTATATGGATTATATAGATTATATAAATTATATAGATTATATAGATTATATAGATTATATATATAGCTTATACGGATTATATATATAGCTTATATATATATATATATAAGCGTATTGTTAAACTGATATATAAGTTTAGTTGTTTGAAAGCTAATTCAACAGTGTAGAAAGATATATTTTTTATAACTATATCAGATACTAATTGATGCAGAAAACGTTATAGTGTTTGTTGATGATTAGGTATCTGCATGTTGGAGTATGGAATGAATGTGAATAAATGCCTTGCAACAATAAAAAATACTCAAAAAAACGTGATGCAATACAAATCAGTTTCAGCCGATTTGGTAAATAAATAAAAATTTGATTTATAATCAATCAGCAAAACTTACTTTTGAATTCTAGTGAAATTAATGAAAAAACTTCTATACTTCCCTTTTCGCCACCAATACAAATTTCGGTTGGTAGGTGTTGATAGCTAATTTTTCACTTTCTCTAATGTTTTCTGAAAAAAAAAAAGCTTATTTGATTAATTAAAAACCTGAAATTTAATTACTCAATAAGTCAGCAGATTGACGTTTCCATTTATAGATAGTGACTTACAATAAATCTATAAATCAACTCATGAAATACTTATTTTTCTTTACGTCAATAAAAAAAAGTGCATAATTTGAATGCATGTACTAAAATCTGCTTTTAACAGATTACACAGAATCCCTAACAGACGATAATGTTATTGATACTTCACGTGTTCCCCGGCAAAGTTTGAAAAGTTTATTTGTTTGTAGAACAGAGGCGTCAGCTGAAGAGTCAGATTTTGAGGAATCTCAAGAATCACAATTTTGTTATATGAATAAACCTTGTGATTCATTTAAAAAATTTTCAGTATGACTAAATATTAATTAATTCAATATATATAGAAAAAAGCAAACTCATATAAAAGTCAAAATGACAGCTATTCTAAAGGTTCTCACAGCTATGATGCGGAAAGTCATGTTAACAGCAAATATGAAAAAGATTCTGAAGATAAATGCTATTATTCCAAACACAATAATTCTAGAAAAAATACATCATTTAATGCTAATGAAGAACAATCAAATAATAGTGATTATGAAAAAGAAACTGAAGAAAAACTTAAAGTAAAAGGTTTAATTAAATTAGTTAAATTATAATAATATATTTTTTTAATATATATATATATATATAGAACAAATTATACAAATACTCGTACAAATTGTCAAAATATTCATAGAAAAATAACGATCGATAAGTTATTCTTACACACGTGTATTTATGTCTACGCATATACATTCACTATTTTTTATACCTATATTCTTGAAGTACAAAAAAACAAATAAATTAATTGTTCGATACAATGTGAATATTGACTAAGAAATCCTCAATTTTAACTATTATCCAAATTTTACTGTTTAGGTAGAAGAATGTTTGACGATTCATTTCAAAAAACTACAGAAATCTTTGATGAAATTTGTTTGCCGATCGAAAAAAGTTATAAAAAAACTGAAAGAAGAATTGCCTATTCGCTCAACTATAAATCGAAAATGGGCCAAAACTCGTACAAAATTCCATGAATGGAAAGAGAAGCATATTGAATAAGCAAAACAAATTGCTGCGAATTCCCAAAAAACGGTTGAATTCCATCATATTTGCACCTAAAATAGAGGTTTTGCTTGATAGAGTATTTATTTTGTAAACCTCTTTACTGTAACATCAATCAGCTTAATGTCTTAGCTGGAGAAACTTGTTTTATATATACTATATGGTTTGTTTTTTATAAGTGAGAATCTGAGTTTAATCAATTATATGTGTTTGTAGTAAAACTTTATAATGTTCTTTTTTTATGGAGCAAAATGATATATAAATAAATATTTCAGAAGAAAGAAAAAAAAAAAATGGGATATTTTGATTTTCGACTCTACGTTTTAGAGCTCAAAAATTTAAATTCATTGTATTTGTTTATTTGATCTTTTAATCGATTTTGTTCAATAAAACAGAGCTCCAAGTTATTCTATATATTAATCAAGATTAATGGATAATTATTACTTTTATAACTTTAGGATCATTTTCATCAACAACTGGACTAGTAGATATATATTTCCGAAGAAATTTGGAGGGCACATGTATCTTATATTCAGGTAGAGCTGTATCGATAAAACGAGTCATCGGAAGGTTTTCGTCTTCTGAGTATGTAGAGTATATTACTATTGTATTACTACTATATGATATTATAATTAATTTTTATATGCTGTATTTATGTTTTACCTATAGCATCTATTCCCAAATAAGCATTTATTATTAGGTTTCTCAAATATGCAACATCTGGGTTCTTTTCTATTGGTGATTCTTGAGTTTTTTTATACTTTATGTCGGATTTATAATATTTGAAAAATACTCTTACATAATCAAAAAACCTAACATTTTATTATCTGATATAATCATAGTACTTCATTAATATAGTTCTTTCTCCAAATAAAATACTTTTTTTCTCAAAATTTTTTAAATCAACTAGCATCATTTTTAGTTTTTCCTCTGAAGCCGCAGACTAAATATACCAATAAGAAAAAACTATTACTATTACAAGTTGGCTTTGCTCTTGTTTACAAGTACACTTGTTATAACACGTACATATTGCTCTTTTAAATTCTTCAACTCTACTGAATATATTAAATGTCTCTTTTTTTTTTATATTTAAACTAAAAATGTTTTCCGATCTTTGTAATATTGGCTCTTTATTATTATTTTTGTTAGTTTCCAATTTGAATACTTTCCAAACAACTGGATGAGTGCAAAGACTCTTTCGTATATCCTAAAATGCACACACCCTTCATTTTAAACACTATAGTGTTCATTTATCTAACACAACTTAGTTTACAATTATCAAATTATCCAAAAAACCGTATTTATCAGTTATAATAACGATAATACCAATATTATTATTATTATAATAACTATTATAATAATAACTATAATGGTAATAATAATTGTAATAATAATTATAGTATTAAATTATATTTATACACTTTATATATAGCACAAAAATAATTTCTTTCCTACTAACAATTACTAGATATTAATACATCTGTGCTAGGAGCTTCGTTGTCAAGAATATCTGCGCATTTGAATGCTGTGTAAAAATTGGAAAGAATTGTTACACAAGTATATAAGTCAGAGTCATTATTGTATGGCTTATATATTGACGAATTATTATTATCCTTTAACTTATCAATGATGTCCGCATATTGTATTGTAAGTGAAGAAGTTTCTTCACTAGTTGGAGTGATTAAGCTGGATTTAATTGACTTTAACTTTCCATGATCTTGTACTAGATCAGAATCGTTGAATGATACTTTTTGCTGAACATCTAACAAGATAAGCTGAATTTTACTTTTTCAAAACATATATACAAAATAAAATATACAACATTTTTTTTATTTTTAAATATTTATGTATAGGATCATTTTCCTTTAGCTAGTAAATGTATATTAAAGCCGATAAAACACAGTTATATTGGTAATTAAGCTATTTGTACTGAGAAAATAGAGCTTATGAATTAAATCATTACTTTGTTCAGTGTCATATACAGTTTAAAATTTACGTAACATATATATATATATATATATATATATTGTAAATTAATTAAAAAACTTTTAAAATCAATCTTTTAATGGTAATATATGTAATATGTTGTGAAGTACAAATAAACCGTAAAAAGTAATACTTTTATTCACATATGTGGAATTTTAGTCGTGCTGTAATAATACATTTTTTAACAATTATATTGCTTTTATTAATAATTAAATTACTGTTAGAAGATATAGAAGTATCATTCCTAGACTGTTGTTTAATAGAATTTTTGTTATTTTTAGGGCTTTCAGGAGTAAAGTTAACGCTTTCAATTTTTCTCCCAATAATTTTTGGTTTTGCTTGAACTTTCCTTGAAGGGGGAGTTGTTTTTTTCAAATTATTTGGTTTGCTAGTAATAACGGTTGGTTTTTTATTTAAATTATTATTGTGCTTCGTTTTAAGTTGATACATTTAAAGTGGTGATTAATTATAATGAAAATTGGTATAGCAAATACATAAATAAATACTACATTGAATTAATTAAAAATGATACTGATATATTTTTTTGACTTGGGAGAAAAAAAAAAAAAAATCAGTTGATAATTACATCTTCTTGTATGGAAGGAGGATTTTTGGGCAACATTAAGTCGATTTCTTCAGTAGTAAGTTCTATAGAAGTTTTTTTCTATTTTTAAAAGATTTACCATTCCATGAACTATCTAAACCTATATATCCTATCGAAATACTTTCAGCCGTTAATCTAAATGAAGATTTGAGTTATAAATAAATAAAGTTACTCTTGATCCTGAGCTAGTGACTTTTTTAGAGCTTTTAAAGCATGCTGTATTAAATCTTCCAAAGAAGCTGAAACAGTAGATCATTGAAACCATTAAGCAATATTATAGTCGAGTATAAAGACATTTACATGTGTAATATTAATTGATTGCTTTAATTAATATTATTATTATTATTTGGTTAAGTAAGCAACACATGTTTAATAAGTTGATTTGTTATTAAATTTGTAACTAAAGCCAATTTCTTTTATAAAACAAAGAACGTCTGCATTTCAATTATTTTTTGCAATTATAACAGATTATTTAATCAAATATAATAACCAGCAATAATTGATTACCTTCAGAAAACTGTTCAAGATTATTCACCAAATAAGTTCTTGCTGATTGAGATCGAGTACCAAACGCACAGGCCTAGGATTAATAAGAAAAGGAATTATAATTGTTTTACATAGTACTCTACAAAATCTCCGCTAGGACATGTTTCATATAGATGGGGTCCAGAAGCCTATGGTATTATAACTTTGGGAAAGTACGTACATCTACGCCACCAACAATTAAACTGCAACCAAAGGGACGTTTAGAGTATTTTTGTGTATTATTTTGAGACACTATGGATTCATTATAATACAAAATACTACTAACTTGAAGAGATTTTTTCGATTAAACTCAATATGCGCTCTGGACTGTTGTAAATGTAGTAATGGTTCAGACAATGTTTTCTCATCACATTCACCAAATATTCTGTAATTTACTAATAATGAAGACAATTATACTAGCATCTGCTGTTATTCCAGAGAAAACTACACCAACATGGTCATCTACTTTCATTATTTTAGTATTATAGCTGGCAAGTTTCGACAAAGATCTCTTAAAACCCGCTAATACCTGCAATATGATTACATATTTTCTTATATATATAATACATGTTTTCTTATTATAATTACATTGTAAACATTGAAGTAATTTAGATGACTGGATACTTACAACATATGTCTTAGAGCGAAGTCCCACTCCACAGGTTCCAAGCTTTACAGCTTCCATAGCGTATTCGACTTGATGAAGCCTTCCTTGTGGACTCCATATAGTTATATCCGTATCGTATGCATTTCTATACATGGTACGTAGTTCTGCTGTATTAGGTTCACAATGCCGCAAAATGAAGCAAAAAAAGAATTTAACAAATTGATGCAAGAAGTGCGCAAATTCGGTACGTATAATCAATTCAATCCTAAAAATAGCATTCTTTATGTTCTTGTGTACTGACTTCTCAAGTTTTCATATAAAATAAGTAGAATGTGTTGCATATTACATATTTTACATATCAAAATGTAGAATTTATACAACTTTTTAATCATTACTGATACATCAAATAAAATAGAGATATATAACTGAAACGTAAACTTGCTTTCTGTTTATCGTATTTGTTGTAGCTGAACCACATATTGACAAATTTCAACGTCAGCGTTATATGAATAGAAAACTCAAAGCTTTAAATTGTTTGGTATGGGTTTTTTTATATGAATATATAGTTGTAGCCTGGGAAGTCTCAAAAAATGCCTTTACCTGAGCTTCGGTCTCGAAGACTTGCAGCACGTGTCGCTATAGAGAAACAACAAGAAAAGGTATTCATAGTAATTTCGTTAATTTGAATAAATTTCTATATAATGAAATATTTCATAAATGGCATATTTGCTCATTAATTACAATAAAGGGTTCAATAAAATACAACAGTGTATTCCATGATTTTAAATTAGATAAATATTATTAAGCTGCGTAGTCATTATATACCGTAACTATGGTATATTTTATTAAGATTCTCAACATTTTACAAAATTTACTTACATTTATTGAAAAACTGTGTACTCACTTATACAAATAATTAATATTTGTTTTAAAAATGCAGGAAGCGCAATTAGGGATAAAAATCGCAAGGGATAAGATGTCCTTAAGTGAAGCAGTGAAACATAAACAGAATGAGAAAAATAGATTAAAGCAAAAATTCAAAACACCTATTTTTAATGAAACTAAATTTGATCCTGTAATGAAAGTCGGCAAAGATATTTTACGAAAGTACCAAGTTACAAATTCTGGGAATAACAAAAAACGAAAATAAATGTGTGAATTAATTAAAATGTAAGAATAATATATTATAAGGTTTTTTTGTTTTATTACGAGTTAAAAAGCACATTTTTAGATTTCTTAATACATAACCGCTAATATACAAAAAAAGGCATTGATATTTTATTGGTCTTGGTATCACTAACTCGTTGAACTACTATTTTTTAGTTTTATTAGAGCTGCGTTGATAGCTTCAGCTTTTGGCGCTATTAAGCTTTTTGGTTTTCTGCGTGAAAAACTAAAGGGGCAATCTGTAGATGATTTACTTTCAACCCCATATCCATATGCAGCCCAATCAGTTGGCGAAGCTGGAAACACTAATTCTGGAGTTTTTTTTTCTTCATTTTTAGCGTTTTGTTCATAAATTGATAACCATTTCATACAGTATATGTATATGTAGACTTCCATTTCACTATAAACAATGTTTGACTTGATGAAAAAATATATACCGTATACATACAATCATTGCATCAATAAAATGCTGTGGAATTCCATCTAAAATCAGAGAATGTTTTTTTTCTCCTTCTTTAGTAATTTGTATGCGACCCTTTGTATAATTCCAAATACCATCTCTTATTTCCATAGCACTGTAATTAATACATAAACTGATAAAAAACTCACCTCAGCACGGTAACATTTTTTTTTGCCATATTTTCCTTTGGTAGGTTTTTAATGATTGAATAAATAGATAGAAAATTAACTGCATTATTCACATAAAAAAGATTTAAACAATACTTGGGTCGGTTCCATCCATTACAAAAAAATAAATCTTATTAAAAAAAATGCTAGATTTCCAAGCAGTTTTTATTTTATAAGCAGCACAGCCTAACAGTTTTTATACTATGTTATATAAATAAACCTTTTTTTCCTGTATCCCACGCCGTATGATATGCAAGAAATACATCTGAAGGTTTTGGCATATTCGTCCCTCTAGGCTTCCATACATTTTTACGAATTTCTCTGTAAGAAATCTATATTTAAATTAATTTTATTAAGAATTCATAGAGTATATTGATTATATTATAGAAATAGTTAATCTTTATTTATATAACTTGAATATATATATAAACAATATTTAAGTATAAAGTGATTCTTTGTATGTAACAGATTTTTGCATACTCTATTTCTTTCTCCGACATAAAAAAGTTTCCTCCGATTCCTTCATTTTGCAAAGAATCTCCATCAAATTCAGTTCTAGAAACGTTAAATTATGTACTAAGTAGATTTAATATTTTATAATACAGATATACAGTCATGTACAAAATATACAAAAGTAACAGTTATAAAACAGATATATTACGTAGTTATTTGAGTTTCTTGGGGTTGTCGTGCTCGTATTCTCGGTTTCGTCGTTGTGTCTTGTAAATTCTTATAGAGTTGTATTCGGTGAGCTAGTTCGACTAAAGAAAAATATTAATATTTAGATATATCACAATGTTACTGTAACTTGTACAAAACTTACTTTCAAATTCTGTTTGTACAGATGATCGGCTTTGAGAAAAGCTTTCAGAAATACTTGAAGTATGACGTTTGCTTTTGTGTTCAAAACTTGATTCTATGTCATGGCAGTTGTTTATATATATTATTAATCATTATTATTAATTATTATTATTATTAT
>JAQIFP010000001.1:240106-265491 GCA_030141585.1 Ophryocystis elektroscirrha
CTTTGAGAAAAGCTTTCAGAAATACTTGAAGTATGACGTTTGCTTTTGTGTTCAAAACTTGATTCTATGTCATGGCAGTTGTTTATATATATTATTAATCATTATTATTAATTATTATTATTATTATTATTTATTATTACTTATAATAATAAGCTGTTATTATTAATTATGATTAATTATCATTATTATTTTATTACTATATTATTATTATTATTTATAATTATTATTATAATAATTATTTATATATATATATATATATTTGTATAAATATTATATATTATCAATGAGTTAATTTTCCTTATAACTTAAATGAATTGATTTATTAGTATAGTAATTAGATCATGACGTCTGATAACTTTAGTATTTTTTATTCAACTGACTATTAATTAAATTATTCTAAGTATTAGACTTTAGATGTTAAGTTAAAAATCAATTTACCGTTATTTTCAGATGATGATTCTGAAGATTGATCATCGTAAGAATCAATTTCGAATTCACTATAAAATTGAAGATTTGAATCTCGTGAGTGTGTTCCATTGATGGATACAGAAGAAAGACTTTGACGACTGTAAGTTTCGCACGAATGAGATCTGTTGTCCATATATAATGAACGACGATGATCCGAACGATAATTAGGCCTTCTAAGTGTCTGTATATTTTTAATCAAAGTCGGTACAGATGAGAGTTGTTCGACGGAGGAAGGAGGAGAAGCAACAGGTGGAAGTGAAGATCTCTGTACTGTTATTTTGAGTGCAGGTGGTGGAGATGATCTTTGTGTTGGAGTTGAATTGTTGGATACAATTTCCAATGAGGTTTTTTTAGACAAAGCCACAGTTGGCGTAGTCTCTCCCATATCTTTAAGTTCAATCTGTGAATCAGCAAACTCTTTCAGTTCTAATACATCACACTCATAAGGTTTCAGCGTATATAAATGTTCAAAACGTCCAGAACGTCTATATACAGATATATCCAAGGCATAGTTTGATATATCTTCTATAGAATCCGATAATCGTCTTTGTATTGGGAAATCCATAGTATAATTTAAATCAGATTCTGAGTTGCATCTCCAAATACCCTTGGCGTTATCTATTGACATTTTATTATAGAAATGTTATTTATATAATACATATGGTTTTGATAAAAATGATCGGGAACCGAAATGACAAGTTTTGAATTTCAACTTATAAAGTCTTTAAAGATATTTTTTTTTTACAATCTGTACTTTAAATAACATTCTATACTACATAGTGTATTTTAACATCTTAATATTTGTACTCATTTTTTAAATAAATTTGGTTCAAAAATGAAACTTATTTTGAAATTTATTGGTTACAAGTTCATATTATTTTTTTAAGTCGAAATGGAAATTACAAAATAATATACTTTTTTTTTTTTGTGAACTATTTCGGAAATTTAAGAATAAATAATCAAATGATTATTTGTGGAGTGACGTAAAACTTTTTTTTGTAAAAATTAGTATCATTATTTAAATTAAGTACTTTTATCGCAAAATAAAAAAAAATGGAGTTAGACATGAACTACGCAGATAATAAGCAGGGAAATTTAATGGTTGAAGATAAAATCCAGGATGATATATATCGAATATTACCTGCTTCCGAAATTCAAATGAAGCAAAGTGAAGCAGTGCAAGCACACTTACAAATGCGTAATCAATTATCGGATTGCTGTAATTCAATAGGAAACTACACAGATTTTTGTACCAAATACGACTTTCACTACCCAATATCTCAAACTTATATTCCACATGATGGTAATATCGGGCCTTCGGATGTAGTATCTAAAAAAGAGCTCAGCCCATCAGAAATGACGCAGAACCCAGAACAGCTGTTGAGATCATTGAATAACTTTCAAAGTGCACATGATCAGCTGCTTTATAACGATAATCACGCGTTTTTGTATCATTCTCAAAAATTGAATCCGAATCAAACACAGCATATTCTGAATACTATGTTTCAAAATCCGGCAAGCTATCTACAATCGTCCGCTGCTTTATCTAACGAGTTTATTAATTTGGGAACTGTCAATAGTCAACTACTTAATAAAAAGATTATAGAGAAGGACAATAATAATGTTATTGCTGAACCTTTTTTTCAACCGCAGCATAAAAATGTGATTAGTCAACGACAGACTAATCGTATAGAAAACACAGCAGACCAAAAAACTGTCGAAAATGATACCGCAAATTCAGCAAACCCTTCAACTTATCAATATTCTATGTCTGCTAGAGAGTCCGAAAATTATTTTAGAAATCCAGTCTATAGCAGTACAGAAAAATTATCGGATGAAGAGCAGCAACAACTACAGCAGCAAATTCAACAGCAAATCCAGCAACAACAGCAACAACAACAGCAGCAACAACAGCAGCACCAACAGCAACAACAATTGCAAAAGCAACATCAACTGCAGCAGCAACAAATTCAGCAACAAGTTCAGCAGCAGTTGCAACAGCAAAACATACAGCAATATATGATGATGCAGCAACAAGGCATGGAAGGTTATGAAGAATATATGGTAACAGATCACCATACTCCCAATATGTATGGACATCCTGATTTCTCCCCAAATACGATGCATCTGCCCCCACACATAATGCAGCAACACCAAATTCCGTATATAATACCTCAACAACATATGACTACACCAAGGGCATCCGTTGATTCAGCACCTAACTTTTTCACACCCGCTGTTATGCAGCATGAACAATTTTTTGCACCATTTATCAACCAAGCTGCATTTAATAACCAACAACAACAGCAACAGCAACAGCAACACTATCTTGCTTATAATAAACCTAGTTACACTGATAAAGCTTCTGTTACGCAACAATTTTTAGCTCAAAACCAGTCAGAACAACCTAAAATTGCATCGCAAAACTCTTCTTCATTTTGGAAATGGGGGGAAAGTTTCTTTTCTGCTTTCTCTCACAAGCCGATACGTCAAGCAACGAAAGTGTCTAAAAGCCAGCGGCCTTCTCTATTTTCTTGTTTTAGTGCAAGTTTTAGAACTTAAATAATATTTTAAATACATTTTAACCTTATTGTATTTTTTTTAAGAGGTTTTCCATTTTTATCTTTATGATAATGAACACAAACCAAAACTTATGCATTTTCTTTCATTATATCAAGCAGCAAAGAATTGGCATTTAATAAAAGTTTATTGGATGATTGAGATAATACATTTGATACGTCACGTGCACATTCCAGCCGTCTTAATTCAAGAAAACCTGTAATTACATATTACTGCTTTGTAATTATTAAAATATAAGCACTAACTATTATATATACATTAACCATTATATATATATATATATATAATATACTTGTATATATATAGTTTATTTATAAATAAATTATATATTACCCGGATTTTCTTTGACAGCTTCCCCAATCTGTAAAAAACATAAATCTGAGAATCAATTATTACTAATCTAGCAGCTTCTTGTTCTCCTCGTGCTTTGATTATTATAGACTTTTTTTCTTCAAGAGCTTTCTGAACTATGTACTTGGCTTTTTCAGCTTGCTGTTGAGCAACTTGCTTGGATTCCACAGCTTTTTCATATTCAGTACTAAAACTTAAATGAGTCTAATTATTTAATTAATTAAATATGAACAAACAAACCAAAGAAACGTCATCTAATACAATGCCAAATTCATTGGCACGTTTGACAAGTTGTTCTCGAACAGATCTACTGACTAATTCACGCTGAGTTATCAGCTGTGCAGCGTTGTATTGTGCCTAAACGTTAAGCATATTTTATGGAGACATTACCACGACGCTTTTTAACACTTCATTTATTATAGATGGTAACACTTTTTCATCATATTCAAGTCCCAAGCGCCTATATTTAAGCAAAACAATTTTTTAAATCCATTGCATATATCCGAGAGAAGTGTATCTATTTTTGAATATTAATATACACCAAACATATTAAAAGTATATATAATCTCATTTTTTAACAAAATTATGAATATCTCTGTATAAATCTAATTGTTAAACGTTAATTTAAAGAATATTATCACATTAATTGATATATATAGAATAATTATAAGTAAACCTAATTATTCTTGTTTTGGTTAAAATGTATAAAAAAGTCTAAATTTCGCTTGCACTATACATACCTGTATAAATATGGTAATTTGTGCTCATTGGGTTTAGATAGGACACGGCAAGTTATATTTACCATTTGTAAGTCTAGATACTTTACTAAACAAATAAGTCTAAAACCTCGACTTCCAGTCAAAGATGTGAGTTGCCTTGGCTTTGTTCTCACATCAAATAATATTGGTCGATGTAAAATAGGAACTTTGAAATGTGTACCTTCGGTATATACTTGAGTTTTCAAGCCTATATTATTATAATTTAGTTATATACTTCAATATCGATTGTTTACCCGTTATTTTATTAAATAACAATGCTCTATGACCAGCATCTACAGTGTATATACAATTTTTTACAGCGAATCCAGTTCCTGCCAATATTGCGAGACTGCGTTACAGTCATTCAAACGAGCGCAACCTACCCGCCCAAATTACAGCGTAAAGTATTTAAATAGTAAGATTTCATCAGCTTCAGTCACCTATTTTTTATTAAATTAGCGTATAATGGTATAACTTAAATAAATAAACTAATTTGGTTTAGAAAATATATTTGAAATGATTAAAACAATTATATTTATAAGAATTCAAAATTTTAATTATTTTTCAGACAAATATCGAAAACTATAAAAAATTATAAATCAAATAAATGTGTAAATACCCAAACAAAATATTAATTTAACAGCTAAACTATTAAAAATTTTAGCTGGTTTAATGTAGATGTGGTTTGAAAAAAACAATTTTTTTTTTAATTTTTTTATGTATAAAATAATATACGTTTAGTCACAGAAGTTTTTGGCTTTTAATCTTTAAATTTTTTAATTATTTATAAATTATTATACATTGGGGTTGTTTATTAATAAAATGCTTATATAGATTGTGCTATTATTAATTCTTTATTGTTTGGTTACACTATCAACGAATTATTTGTCATGCAAAATAGTTGCTACGCTGCAGCACTTTTAGATTCGTCAGGGCGCTTTTCACCTGAAAAATTTCTTGAATGTTTCATAAAAGCAGCGAATTACGAAAACCTATCATATCCTATTAATCATAATTATCATGAAACTTATCCTTCCCGAACCTATTATCCCCCCTATCATTCCAATAAAATACGTTACCAGCAAAAATCTTTCGTTTCTCCTCCTGCAATGCCTCCTTTAAATGAAAATGTTCCACCAGCACAATTTTTAAATGGTAAATTTAACTTTTCTTTATTAATTACTTTTATAATGCAAAATAATTAGTATGAATTTGTTTATATCTTTATGCTGAAAAAAGGTTTTGTGTAATAAATACATATGTGCATAAATTGATCTATATATGGTTTCAAAATAAAAAAAAAATATATTTTTTTGACAAAGTAATATTTATCTTGTTGTTCAGATTCAACCGAATTCGAAGTCATATCATCAGAGTCAGAAAATGATTCCGATGAAGTGAATGAGAATACATGTGAAGCTGTCCCCCCACCTACAGAATCTCCTTTTTCAACTATTGATAAATTCACCACTCCCTATGCTAATCGTCTCAAGCTTGTTTTAGATCTAGATAATACACTATTACATGCTTGTGCCAGGTTTAAACTTGGAAATTGTGATATAAGTCTAGAAGATTTCATATCTTCGTCTGGACATTGTGAATTATTTCGTTTTACTTTACCTAGTCTCCCTGACCACATATATTATTTAAAGCTTCGCCCAGGCGTTCATCAGTTTATTGAAAAAGTATCGAAATACTGCGATTTGGCTATACATACAAATGCAACGCAAGAATACGCAGAAATAGTAAAAACTATTTTAGATCCTGATGGGCGCTACATTGGAAACAGGTATGATCATAAACTTATAAACTACGTGTTATACTTCATTTATATTGTGGTTATTAAATGAGTTAGAAAGTATTTGAGAAATGTGATAATTTGTGTAAATAAAGCATCATTGCATATAATGTGACGCTTTTTGCAACTCGTTAAAAAAATGTTTCTCAACTCTTTTTTTTTTTCAGACTTGTTGCCCGTAACAATGCATATTCATGTGATAGCAAAAAAGATATAGACAGGTAATAAAATGAACTCTAATTTAACTTTATCTTCTCTCACACTCATAATGATTAAAATAGTAATACAGTTTTTCCAAAAATGCATAAAGATGGTTTCATAAGCAATTATATTTACTGATTTGAGCAGCAAAACGGTCCTAATCAATCAAATCAGATTGCTGTGAATTCTTAGCGAATACTTTCATAGTATTTTTTTATGATTTGGGAATCATATTAATATTAAATCATTGATAAAATACGTTTATTTCTTTCAGGTTTCTGTATTTAAGAAGCTTAATAACAAATAATTTTATATAATGCATTATTGAAGTATATATAAAGTTATTGTTAATATAATATTTAATTGATGTATTTTTGAAATTATAAAATAATCATCAATATGAATATGATATTTCAGGGACAGTAAAAAAAGTTTCTGCTTTTATGCAACTCATCTATATGGGATCTTCAATGGGGTTTACTTGTAAAATACATGAGTTTATGTATTAATATATTGAAACGTTACTCATAACAAATTATTACAGTGAATAGTAACTTTAATAGTATTCGAATAATCATGTAAAATCAAAATATGTACTTCCAGTGGATTTTGACTTTTGTGATCATTGAAAGCTTTTAGATAACGCATCTAACGTCATATATCTCTCTATATACATTTAGTCAGTAAAGTGGTGATATTTACGTGCTATATGCTGCTAGTCTTAGTTGACAATCATAAAACTTATTTAGATAGTTAAGTATGCTTAAATAATCTTAAAAAAAATAAAGTCGAAACCCCAAAAAAGATTCTCAATGCTCTAATTAACACTTAGTTTAAGCAATTATACTAATTTAACAATGTAATAGTTATATTCACATAATTTATTGAATAAATAGAATAAGAATAAGCAATAATTATAGAATTGTTTGGATTAAATAACACATAACCAGAATATCAATACACTTATTAAACTCTTGCAGATTATTTGGATCTAATGAAAACTTTACCCTAGACTCTCTTTTGATACTAGATGATCGTATGGATGTATGGGATCCCATGTACCATGGAAATATTATACATTGTGGAATGTATGATTACTTAGATTCACGTAAACAAGCGTTGAATGCTAAGTATCCCAATATAAAAAATGATTTTCCTTCAAACAATCAACAATTGTTGCTTGCGCAAAACCAAGAACAACATGAAATGGAGCTTAAAGCTAAGCAATTGCCAAACATAACGGCAAATCAGCCAAGTGATTACGTCAACATGACAGAAGACGAGCCTTTTTCCGACAACCCTTTGGTTGAATTATCTAAAAAATCTTCAGATGATACGGAAGATTGTGAAGATACAATTTTACAATCCGACTTTGATATTCAGGATAATTCGGATATTCCGTCTAATCCATTTTTACAAGAAAATGCACTAGTTGATTATGATGTTGAACTAACATGCATAGCTGATTTAATTGAAAATATTGCTAAGCAATACTACGAAAATTGTCAGCCAAATGCAGCTCATGAGAATAATAAAATACATAATATTTTAAAAGCTGTGCGGACTAATATTTTAAAAGATACTATAGTACAAACAACTGGAATGTACAAATTAGAATCAAGCCATCCTGAACATGGGTGGCATGATAATGGACCTGTACATAGAAAGAGGCTTCTTGCACTGGGAGCTACAGTTGTTCAAACTACTATACCCGAACTTACACATCTATTAGTTATGAGAGCTACTCAAACATTAGACATGATTAGGTAAATGGCTTTGCTTATTAATTATTGTCTCAATAAGCACAGTTATAGAATTACAATTTGACAGTATTTACATTATACATCCATATATTCTATAAACAACAATAATATGTTTAAAGTTTGTCAATACAGTTTAATATTTGTATGTGTTTATTAGGTCAGATAAATCGTATAATGTGCATTTCGTTCATGCTTTATGGCTGCATGCTTGTGAATCGACATGGTCAAGAATACCAGAATCATGGTTTGAAGCTTTTCCCTTATTACGGTTGTATGAGAATAATCCACCTAAAAAACCGTGGGTTGATATTTGGAAAGTATTAGCGCAACAAAAAGACTGGAAATATAATCCTAGCAACACAACTAAATCTTCTCCTATAACCAATAAGTAATATATCTATTCAGTCATATATTTCATGATTCTAATTATGAACCCATATTATTAATTAATTATTATACGTAGTGCTATAATTTGTTGTAATAAGATGTATATAGTTATTAAGTTTATTAATAATATTAACTTAAAACTTAATTAATTTGATCAATTTCAATATATTTAGAACGGAACCCATCGTTAAAGAAATTGCTACGAAGTTACCCTCTTTGAATAACGCTTGCTGCTGGAGTCCTTTTGAAATATTAAAATTTGTATACAAAACCCACGAAGCAATAGAATATCCCATTTCAAACTATAATACGGACATGTTTGATATCCCTCCTTTCAATAAAACGTGTAAAAGACGACGTAAAGTAGAAGTCGCAAATTAAAGAATTAATAATAAACTCTTTGGCTGTTCACATGAATTATATTTTTTTTTTTTAACAGTCTTTTTCTCAATTTCATTTTAATTATTAGTAATTAATAAAATATTTTTTCTGGTATACAATTTAAAGGCCTCTTGAACCATACATTGAAAAAATATGAGTATAAGTATAGTGTAAAATAATAAGCTTTAAAAAAAAAAAGATGTTATCAAAACTGATTGATATTAATAAACGTAAAAAGTCAAAATTTGATGTTACAATATGTACAACTTATGCTTCAACATTATTTGATTCAACAAGAGTCGGTTTTGAAGCAGAGTCCGTTTTTGGGAAATCATTTACTTCACTAGATCTATCAACTTTTTTGCTGGCTACAGTGTCTATTTGCGTTGGTTCAACTTTTTTGAAACCTGGTAAAGTATTGTCAAGTAAAGAGGGATTTGTAGTTAATTTGATATTTATAGTGGCAATATTGGACTTCTTGTCCTCCCTTCTGACAACTTCTTCCATTCCTATTATAACAAGCTGGTAAAGTCCATCAATTTTTTGCTTAATAAGCTCAGACAATAAAATGGCTTTGGGTATTGCTGCACCGGCTGCTAGAATTTCTACCAATTCTTCGCCATTAGAGAACATTTCTTTCACGCTTTTCACGGTTTTATTGATTTGTATGAATTTTGCTCTTACACGAATAACATTAGTCGGATTAGCTGGAGGAGAAGTGGTAGTATTTGATTCAGTACTCATTGTAGAAACTGAACATAATAAAAATCAAATTAATTTTTCGTACTTCTATATTAAATTATACATATAAAATAATACTATTTATTTATAACAACATATATATATAAGCGCTTTAACAATTATAAAGAATAATTATTCACTAAAGAAAAACCATTAATTATTTCTTAAACATTGTTAAAGTATTACTATTTAATAATATCATGCACACAATAAGCTTACAATATTTAAATTATTACTTACGTGTGAAAATGTTTTTGCTGTATGTTTTTAGGCGGCACCTACTTATAATACCGACAACATATATTAAATTCTGATTTGGAAAAAAGTTGTTTAGACAATAAATTTCTAAATAGTTTGTATACAATATAATTTGAATAAATGTGCAAAGTTTTTAGTTGTGTTATAATTGTGATTTTAGTTTAATTTTTATACATTTTATGAATTTGTAAGCTTTTGTGCAATAATACAAGTAAAATGGTTTGAAATATATGTTTTATTATTGTTAAAATCAACATTTACAAACCTATAAATTTCTTAAAGTTTCTATAAACTATAAATGTACATACAAGTTGCATGCATTAATTTCGAACGACAAATTAAAAGGAATTTAATATATAACTTATAAATTTGAAAAAAGAAATCATTTATTCACGTTTCACAGCAGTATATTTTTGTAAAGCTTTATTTCTCTGGGACCACATATGACAATATAGATGTATACTTCCGGGAATATAGCATAAAAGTACTAGATTATATAACAAATATAAGTCTATTTGAAAATTAAGCGTGTTTGGCATTGGATAAGGAAATCTACGGTATTGGGCAGACATATAAAATATAGGCAACGCTTTATGTATACATATAACCTCAGCGCAAATACCAATAGGGTACAAAACAATAAATGCTGAATATCTCAACCATGTTAACCAGTAAGGTGGTGCATTTTTTGCTAATAAATGTACAGTATAATAAGGATATCTTATAAGTTCAGTTAGTGACCATGCAAATATAACTAAATTAGATGCATATGTTGAATTTGGTGTCAATGTCCAAACAACCCAAACTAGTTGTAAACGTGATATAACTTGTAGTACGGTAGAGAATATATTAGCCTTAACAAGCTTGAAAAATACGTGAAAAATTTCGAGAATTGCAATGGTTTGTGAAAGCTTAACTGCCAATAACACTTGGGGCCAGGCTTCCAAATATGACAATTTGAGATATTGCTGTGTATAGTATAAAGTGACCAGAGTATATAGCCAAAATGCTGTGCATAGAAAGTTATAATATATTAAATATGATTTTTTTGTCATCATTCCTGGAGTAACAGATAGCTTTTACCATGTATCTACTAATGCATCAGGTTTTTCACCACCATTTAAACTTTGTCTAAATACTTAACTAACGTATTTCCGGTATGATGTTGATGACATGTTTGCTATTAAATTTGAATTTATTATTATATACGTATAAACTCCCTCAGTTTTTTAGGAAACTTACTGAGTTACCTGGGTTGTCTACCAAAATATTGATTTACAGCCATGATATTAGCTGTTATTTTGTTTAATCAAAGCGGAAAACTGCGTCTAAATCGCTTTTATAACGATATTGTAATCAAATTGAGTCCAATTTACTAAATGTTTTTAAAAATTATATCCTCTAGGCTTTTCAAGAGCAAAAAGATGTATTAAAACGACTGGTTCCATTAATATGCAGCAGAAAAAACCAAAAGGTTCCATTATTTATTGATGGAAATGACTATTTTGGGAAGAATACGAAAATCGTGTATCGGTATGGTTTTTCTATATGCATCAAAAATGAAAAATAGTACATATATTTCGTTACACTTGGTATTTGCAATAAATCAAAATGAGAACGTTTTGATTATAAATAACACAATACAAGTAATCGACTAAAGTATTTAAGAAATTTAGAAATTTGTGCAAGTGCTGGGAACATGTTTTAGTAATGTATGTGAACTGACAATAATATTCAATTATGAAAAGGTATTAAGTATATTACTGTATGGTTTGATAGATTAATTATATATTAGATGAAATTATTATTGGTGGAATATTATTACACATTGAACCCGAAAAAATTAAACAAATTGTTCAAAAATACATAGACAGTACACCGTCTAATGCTCTATTCAACCCTATGAAAAACTTTGGAAATATATCTGATTGTAAGAAAAGCTAATTAATGTATATTAAACAGTATTCCATTAGAATAATTAATATATGCTCAAATACCCCTTGAAAAAAATACTTTCAACCTTTTCATTATAAAAAAGATTTTGAATATTTTTTTTTGAAGTTACAGTAACTACAGGCCTTATGAAGGACTTAGTTTTAAATTCCGAAAACCATATATTTGACGCGGATTTTCATCCAACAAAAAACTCATTTATAACGTGTGACGTAGTAGGAGATGCTATTATGTAATGCATGTGTATAAGTTTTTTTCTTAGAACTAATATATTTTTTTTTTAAATAGAATGATCATTTTAGATATGATTTCGATCTAACTACTATCACAAAAAAACGAAAAATACACGTTACTTCTAAAGGTTGCCGCTGCATTGAATATTTTCCTGGCGGATCTAGTATGTCTATAAACTTTAATATCTTATTATGAATGAATTATTGAACAAAAAGTTGTTTTATGTATAAATCTATTATAATATTATTATAGGATTTTTTATCGGATCCAGTGACTGCATTTGTCGGGCATATAATGAAGCGGGTACTTGCATTTGGGAATCCAATAAAAAACACTTGTTTGTTCTTGTCAACAGATAACAGTGTATTTCAGACATCCAATAAACGCAGTTTTGTGTTTCGATGATAATATTTGTATATCTGGGGATGATAATGGACAAATACATGTAAAAAAAATATGATACTTCAAAAATAATTAGATTTGGGATGTAAGGTTAATATCAAAGAATCCAGTCGCTACTTTTAATATTGATTCCAATGGAGTTACAGGTATTTTAATATATATATTAATTGTTTGAATAGATTTAGCAATTGATAGTAAAAATCGTCCATTCAACCTAATTGGACTGATGTAATTACCTTTTAATTAACTAATTGCACATACAGGGATGACATAATAGGGCATTTTGATCTGAGGAAAAATAAAATTGTTCACCTTTCCATTCCACAGGAAGAAAGTTTATCATCCTGCGTTATTGCTAAAGTAACTGATTTATATATCTATTTTTTTAAAGAATGGACAAAAAATCTTGTGTGGAAGTGATGTCACTGACGTCATATCTGTTTATTCTTGGGGAATGATTGGTCAGTTTATTTATATTACAATAATTAAATAATCTTCATATCAACAAAATAAGAACAAATATTATTAATTTGATTCCTTTTATCAAATAAATATATTATCAAATAATTACTATCCATGTATATATATATATTTGATTGATATCAATTATATATTCATGTTCAAAAGGATATATTGCAGTGAATTACTTAATTGATATTTTATTTGCAATTTATTCAACATATATATATATATATATATATATATATATAAAGTTATATAATTTTTAGATTATTTTATACATACTATGAGAAATTAGCTTTAATAAGACGAACATAATTTGAAGTGTCTTAATACAAATTTTCAGACAATGTTAGTGACCGTATAATAACTCATGACAAGCCCATCAATTACATAACGTCCTATAACAATCACCCTTCAAAAGAAATTTTACTTACAGCAGAGAGTGATGGAAAAATTAGAGTAATGTCTTTATTTCCTACACACAATATCGGTAATTTCTATACTTGTCTAAATTGAAACAGGTATTTTTGATTCACATGATCCAATAAACTGTGATATTGTAAAAACCAATAAAGCGGGAACCAAAATACGTAATATTAAATATAAATTTTACTATAAATACTTAATATATTAGTCAATCCTAAATTTATGAAATTAGCTAATTAATTAATTATTATTATTATTATTGTCTTCGTTGTGTAAGCTGTTTATTTGACAGATCAATGATAAAGTGTATAGATGAAAAACATGATTAGTGTCCGCTTTCTATATATTCATACATAATAGCATCTGTGAGAATTCAACTTTAAATGTAGATTAATAAAAATGTGAATTATACAATTTTGCTGAATTTTAGTGTCGGGAGGAGGATCCTGCATAAAATTAAAAGATAGCAAATACATCAACGATTTGATTGATCAATTTGAAACATCGCTTAAAGTAAATAAGTTATATTTATTATTGAATTCAGGCTGTCCCTGAGCAAAATCAATTTTTTGATGATATGTTTTGATTAAAAAATTGAAAAAATCAAAAGTTAAAATTTAGTTACATAATCATTTATTTAATTTCAATTAAATTTCATCGGATTATTTAAAAAAACTACTTAGCAGAATTTTCTGATTAATCAGGAAGTTGACTTATGTATGGTTGGTTTTTTAGAGTTAGATTTACCTTCGGATGATTCGGACGATTCAACTTATGAAACTGACAGTTCACATTCAGAAGAAATTTTGGATGATAATGTGAATGTGTCCAATACTAATTTTCGTTTAAAAAAAGCTAAACAGCTTCTTGAGTCTATGACTAGTGAAACTTTGCGTCAGCTTCAACATACCTCTAAAGTACAATTGTAAAGCATTTTTAAGCAAAAACTAGATATTTTTAAACAAAGTTAAACTATTCGTATAATAACTAGTAATTATTAATATATAGAAAAAATAATTTTTACATATTTTAGTACAGGTAAGGTATATTTTATTCGTAAAAGTGTATATTTTAATGAATTGTACTATAAACATAATATTAATATAGATGAAAATTTTCAACTTAGCACATAATTTCATTTAAACTTATCTTCTAAAAACCAATATATGTGAACATTTAAAAAAATGATATAATTAGTATTTCTGTTAGGTGAATTCTAACGATCTGTTATTAAGATTTCATAAATCAAATACAGATGCTCCACAAGTAGTCAAGTCAGTTGAAGCTGTTTACGATTATTTGAACCGTTCAGTAATTGAATTTTTAAGCATATACGTATTTATAGACGGGGTTTAAAAGACCTTCACAACCTTTGGATATATCAAAAATTAAACAAGTAAACATTTTTCTTTACTGATCAGTGTTTTGTATGATGTATAAAGACATTTACATTGTAATTATCTGCACACAATCTATTGAAAATACAATTAAAGTATTTACGTGTACTTTTTAATTGATTTTAAATGTGTAATAAAGTAGCAACTATTTACTGTATACATTACTGTATAAATGACATGCAATTTTAAAAAGTTTTAGATAATAAAAAATTACTTGTTTCAATTTTTGATACGGTGAACAATTTAGGATGTGAGAGCTGATGTTAATGTACAAATAAATATTTCTGAAATTAAAGGTAACATAAATTTGAACACATCTTCGAAGATGATACTTTTGCACCCATAAAACAAACAGTCCGTTATGCTGGAAAAGATTACGAGTAAGAAAATATTTGTTTTGTGTAATTTTGCATAGATTGGATGAAGTTGTCAGTAAAAATTCTAAGCGCTATAGACAAATGATGAATGTAAAATAAAAGAAAAATTATATTTTATTATGCTTAGAAACACAAACTGGGAGGTTCTTTAGCTCAATTGGACTCTACAGTTGATAGTAACATAATTATTTGTAGAAATAATATATATATAGAGTTAAAATCATTGCATACTATTACGTCTATTGAAAAATCACGTCTTGATTGGTACTCTTTTCGAAATATGCATTTTTTACACAGGGAATCATTTACGAAAAAAAACCATTTGTTATTCCTTAAAGAGCATTCTTTAGATTTTATATCTCAACAAAAATTCCTTCACAATATTGATTTTAAAAAAGATGTTATAAGAATGGAAGCTAAAAGAAAAAATTTAATATCTAATAAATGATAAAACTTCAACCGTATAATTTTTGCAAAAGTTTTGAGTAATTAATAAAAAAATTTGAACAGTTTGTTTATAAAAATATAAAAAAAAAATAAAAATTACACTAAAAAACTTATTTCACGCACAAATGTGTGCGTGGGCGAGGATTTGGCTTTTCTTTTTTCCAATGGCATTCTCCAAAAAATAATGAACAAAATCTCTCGCAAGGCTTCTGAGGTTGTTGCCTCAAATGTGAACCTATTGGTTCGGTGACGGAGCGAATTCGAGAATTTGTTAGATCTGGAATATTCACTTTACATGCACGTTCTTTTAATACTATTGGTTCTTGTGGTTCTTGATGTGCAAAATTATGAATAAATGCATTTTTCGGATGTAATTTAGAAGCACTTACTGAGTTACTAAATAAATAATCTGTTGAAACATAAGGTTTTTTCTGAGGCAAATCAACAGCACTTCGCTTATAAATTTTAAAATCAGCATTTTCATAAGGTTCAAGCGGAGAACAAAATTCTTGTTTACATGTGATACAAGTAGACGATTTTATTCGATTTATCCTTGGTTCAGTGTGAACAGCACTATTTAACGAAGTTTTACTGGGATAAGTGCTTAAAGTGTTTTTTATCAAACTATATTGTAATGGCGAGGGTTTAAAAACGCGCTTCGTCAAATAAGCCGAACCGGAAACTAAATTATCTCCGACAGATGTTCTTGAAACGTTATTTCTTATTGAACCGTCAACATAGAATTTTTCATTTGGAATCATTTTATAATTTACAAAAGAAGGGTAAAATATTGTTTTATTAAAATTATTAAAGTCTCGGCTTTCTTCTGTCATCGTGATAAAATCTGTTTTGTTCTGGCATGAACTGCATTTTGTTGTACATTCTGGTGTTTTGTACTCTAACTTTTCTATTGTGCAAGCTTTTTCTGTAACGTAAGATGAAGGTTTTGGCGTTTTATTTAATTCTTGTTTTTCAGCTGTACTTGTAATTAGTTGATCTCCTACAGATAAAATTTGATGGCCGTGTTTATTACACTTTTCTAAATATTCGTTTAAAGTAATTAGATGGGTAGAATTGTCTGAATTTTCAGAGACTTTCAGTGTTTGTGTGCTATTTTTTCCACTGAAGCTTGAAGGATTCTTTGAATTATTATATTCAAATAATTTACTCAATGGACTGTCACTTCTGAGATCGTGTTTTGGCGTAATTTCTTTTTGCGAAAAAGTGGTTAATTTAGAGTTATTGCCAATATTTAAATCTTCAGACAGTAATGAGTACTCACATTCGCTTAATTCATTGTTTGATTTACTACTGGGTTTTTCTTTACATTTTTGTTTCCCAAAAGTTTGCTTAATGGATGTATAATCTTCAGTCTTGTACAAGGATGTATTACGAACAGAATTATTCTGAGATTCCCGTGATGAACACTGATACGAAGTTTTTTTACTTATCGATAGGTTATTTGTATCGCACTCTTTTTCATTCATGCTATCACGTGGTTTAAAGTTAGGATTCATATTCGAAAAACTTAAATCGAAATTCGTTGCCATTGATTTTCTAAAAATAGATGAATTTCCATTATACTCTGAAGTTTTAGTCGCAGAATACCTTTCCGCTGAACTTGGAGACTCCTGGGTGTATTTAGACATTTTGTCTTCCTTTACAGATGAGTTTTTTAAAGATGAATAATAGTTTTCTTTATAAGTGGGAGTTTGAGGAAGATTATCTAAAGAATCTTGTACGTAAACGGATAAGCTTTCAGTCAAACTTTGATTTCTATCCATTGAATTTTTAAGCTTCAAAGTTGAAGATTTTTGTTGCAAAACAGTAGATGCTTTGGAAGCATTATCCTGATAACTTTTAATAAAAGAATTAGAGTTAGATTTAGTGCATTTCAACGGAGTATGATTATTATTTTCATGAAACACAAAATTCTCTGAGCACTTTATATCAGTATATGCAGTATTATTCTTGATAGGCTGATATTTTGAGACATTATGAATTTGTGTAGGAGACACATAATCTGCTGTACGTATACAAAAACAATCTGTATGTATAATAGGTGTATACAACCCGTTAGTGTAATGATTGTAGTAAGAACCAAAATTACTGGATTTTTTTTTTATGTCAAACGGACAAAATATCCCTTTATTAGGATCGTGCTTTTCATATTTATTATCAATTTGGTGTTTTAGTTGAATATTGCATTCATCTCGATTCCATACTCTTCTTGTATTGTCAGAGTCAACTACGGATATGTTAGAATCAAATACAGATTCAGTTTTGCATTTATTTTCTAAAAAAGATTTTTCGGCAACCGAACTTTCAAAAGCTGTTCCACTTGAAGCTGATTGGCTCATATTGCTTTTGTGATTATTTGAAATATTCAACAAACTCATTTTGATTGGATTTTCAATCGAAAACTTATTTTTTGCTTGTGGAGTTATATTTGAAGAGCCTTTAGTACTGCACTTAAATTCGTCGAATGATTTTAGAAGGGAAAAAGTTTGCGATTTGCAAACAGATTTTTTATCATTTTTAGATGAATTATCAGTGAAATTTAATTCATTATTTGGTGCTGCTGTTGCAGACTTTGAGTTTTGAAGACCGATAAATTTGAAATTTTCTAATTTATTATTTTCATCGAAAGAGCGGGAGGTTATATCAAGAAATAATTTATCGCATGAATTCATTGAATGCTCACTCAAATTAAGGTTTAGACCACATTTATTTTTAGACGGTTGCGAATCCGTTTTTTTTCCACTAGGTGGAATACAAGCAATAATATGATTGGAAGTCGTCATCAATTTTTTCAAATTATGAACTTTTTTTCTTCCGGGGTGTTTGTACGGACAATGACTAAAATAATAGCAGTTAGGAGAAGTACAACACTTATTATGCACTGGATAACATTCGTGATAATGTTTTGGAGATTTATTAATGTCATAACCGAATAACATTGGCTGTGAATATGTACTGTGTGAGTTTAACATCGGTAATTGTAATGAGCTATTTTTACATAAAGAGCACGTATTTGAATATGGACTGAATGGTGAGTTTGATATAGTGTTATTTCTACATGGAAATGTATATTCTGCTGATACACATTCACACGTTTTTTTGGTACATTCGATGTGGTCAAAGGTTTTTTTGGCAGATTGTGCACTATTATTTGGCGAATAATCCATTTGTTTTGTACAATTGAATTGTGTTTCTTTATGTTTCGCAAATTCTTCCATACTAAAGTATTTGGATGTATTACTAGTTTCTAATCGTGGTTTTTCGAGGTGATGATCAAATAGGCTTTTAACTGGTTTTTTTGGGCTTCCTAGGAAACAACTGTCTTGCTTGACTTCAATCTTTGGTGAAGGAGGGTGGTACTTTATCAAAGGTGTATTTTCCATACTTGTTTTTGAAGTACTTTCATTTAATAAAAATGGGTTATCTTCTGTATATAAACTGTTGGTGCTTGATATATTTGGTGGTACCGTATAGTCATGGTATTGCGATTGGGTAATTGTTAAGTCAAGATTTTTTGATGAAATTTGATTTTGCTTATATACATTCCTTGCAATTAAATTTTGAGGTTTTCGACTCAGCGCTTGCACGTTATGTTTTCTGTTATAATGAAATAATTGATTTGACAGTATTCTGTAACTATTGGTGTTTTTTTTTGAGCGTTTATCTAAAAATCGGTTGATTCTTTTTTGCAACAAAGGGTGTGTCAGATCTTTTTTAAATAAGTTAGTGTTAGAATCATCACTTCGTTCGTCATTCAAAGTCCTCTTCGTCTTTAGCTTTAAATAATTTGGTATTTTTGATGTGCTAGATTTTGATGTGACATTATCTGAAGAAATATTTAAAGTTCTTTGTACTGGTTGACTAAATCCTCTTGTTGGATAATTTTTATTTTTTAATGGAAGAGAATTCAGTCTCTGCTGCAGTGACTTGGCATCTGAAAATTTACTGACTTTGGGTTTAGCTTTATTAATGGAAAACGTATTTCGACTAAAATCTTTCGTTGAAGTTGATTGTGTTTTAGGAGCTTCATTTAAATTCAAATATACTGCATGATAATCAAGGTCATTGCTTGAACATCGATAGTCTCTATTTTCGTTTCTAAAAGTACGTAAAACAGGGACACATAATTTAGGAAAATCAGCATTAGATCCAACAAGTTTTGACATACGGGTAACCGACACCGTCATATTTGTTGGGCTATACGATTTATCAAAATTACTTAAATTTGAGTAATCATGATCATTTTTTATATCCATTTGTCAAACAAGAAAACTGTTGCATGCAGGATTATATATAACATAGCTTATGTTGCAGTGTACAAATGTATTGTCATATATCTCATACCAATAAGTGTATATTAAGGATAAATCATAATTTTTAGACTAGTAAAAAAAAAAACCAAAATAACAAAAAACTATTCAAAAATTGTGTATCAAACAAGAAAGTGTTATTAGTGTATTAATACAAAGTATAGTGTGCTTCCTTAGTTTGAATCTTCTAATATTATCAAATTATCAGAAAATTTATCAGGATCAGCTAAAAATGATAACAGAAGCGGAATACAATTATACCGAGAGTGAATCAGAGGCTTCTGTTTATGCCCAAGATAATGAAGTATCACAGACTCCTGTTGAGGTTGATGCATTGGTACTAAATTCATTTTTTATATAAACTTCCATAATATTTACAACATGCAATATATAAGACTGTATGCACATCTTCAGTTATATTAATATACTGTTTTTTCTTTTTATAATAAATTATATTATATAGCTAAGGTTTTTTATTAATATTAAAATTAAAATTATAATTAACACACAATAGCAATAGCCTTTGCATATATATATATATTTATAAGCATATATATAGACTACAAATTTATTGATGCTAAATGTATTTAATATATACAGTAATATATAAGTTTGATATAAAGCCATTAAACTTATATTATTAAGGTACTATTAAAAGTGATGAGACATTGCCGAAAACATTTCCCTACACCTGTTAATGGATTATTGATAGGATTGGACAAAGAAAATGTTTTGGAAATTACCGATTGTTTTGGTTTACAGAACAAACGTGATTTATGGAATCAACTTTCAAGGGAGAAACTTGATTTAAAAGAAGTTGATGTAATAGAAAAAGCTTCAATTTATTTACATATGTAGGACAAAGTGAGTTTAGAAGATATGCGCTATCAAATGAAAATGCTCGAACAATTGTATCTAGTAAATGCTGATTGCTGTAATGTTGGGTGGTATCAATCTTTACAATTCGAGCATTTAAAAGATCAATCAATTATAGAAGGTCTTTGTGATTACCGTGAAGGGGTCAAAGACGCTGTAATGATTGGTTATGACCCTCAATTAGCGAAACTTGGAATGGAAGCTTTCAGAGTAATTACTTGAATTAGCTGTATACTTTTTAAGGCATATAGAATAACAGATCCAGTTCTCAAAAGTCGTCTAGAATCTGAAAGAGGGGATACCTTGTAAGTTCCACTACTACGTATATAGACATAAATTAAAAAAGAAAAAACGTTTATCACCTTATTTCTAATATTTTACTGAAAAAACTTTTTTTTTCAGAAATGGTCAATTACTAAATAGCAATCTTGTTTTGGTGGAAGTTCCTATAGTTGTTCGTAATTCATTATTAAATCAAACTTTTCTGGCTGATTGGTTTAATTTGGTAAATAACTTATAATTCTAGTTCAACTCAATATTGATATTATTACTTTTCATTATATACAGAAAGAAATATAAGTATATATAATACATATGTATGTAATATATATGTATATATAGTATATATATTATATGTATGTATAAATATATATATATATACATATATTATATAATACACATATGTATTTAATATTTAATATATATAATATAAAATTTATAATACATAATGTATAATATATAATATATATTTAATATATGATATCATATATTATATATATTAATACATTTATATAATATAAATAAGTAAATCAATATATATATTATACATAAATTAGTATACTATCATGCATAATAAGGTTTTATAAGTTTGCTTGATACCTTAGAATAAAGAATTTGAAAATGTTGGTGAATGGAGCCCTTTGGAAGCAGGAGATAAAACACTGTATATGCAAAAACAAATGTAACAAGCTGCTTTTATCAAATAATTTTAGTGATTTTGTGTCAAGTTGCTTAGACGACTTACAAGTGGAGCAAGACAAATACATGCGATATTTGCGTGATTCAGCACGTATAACTCAAAAACATAAGGAGCTTATTGAGAGAAGGGTACTTTATAGTTATTAAATACATTCAAACATTGTTAAGACCATTTATTTGCTTAATATATCAAAATAAATCAAATACTTGCTACATTTTTTTATACATTGATAAAATAACTGTTAAATTAATTGGATAAGATAATTAATTAAATGGCTTCCTATTCTGTAATTAATTACCTTAGAAACTAGAGAATGAACAACGCTTGCTTCGTAAAGAAGAGTTATTGCCTGAAGTTCCATTAAACATAAAACGCCCTGAACCTCCCAATCAACTTCCAACTTTACTTTTGGCGAATCACGTTAACCGCATTATCACACGACTTTCAAACACTATTGGCGAAAATATAGTATACGCTAATTTAGTAAGTAAATTTTATTCGATCTAGGTTTTTTTCAGTTATATAACCAATTATGCGAAAATGAATAAACACAAACATTTAATTAAGTTCCATATTCCCAACTGTTAAAAATGTCTATTTTGATAGTTGTTCCTTAAGAACATGAACAGCTATGTTTTTTATTTTTGGCATTTTGGCTAACGACTTTTCTTCTGATTGCCATAGCGAAAACTGACTAAATACTGAACTTCGGTTCACATTTTCATCAATAAACTTATTTTGTTTAATTTGACCTCCCATTCGTTGAAAAATAAGGTCGATGTATAATTCATTTAGATTTTTTCTGAATGTAATAAATCATTTATTTAAATTGTTCAACTTAGGGAGATGGTATAAAAAAAATAATTATATAATTCTAGATATGCAGCTGTTTTTATTTTTTTTTATAAATATATATATATATATATATATATATATATATTGAATTAATATATTAAATTATTAAATTTTTGAGTTTATAATCTAGCAGATTACAAATTTACGTCTGCATATTTTTTCTTGCTATAAATTGTATAGTCTAATAAATAAATAGAATATTCCACTGAATTATAAAATATGTAAGTTCTATTTTGTACTTATTCAAGCTATCCCAAAGTTCTTTAGCTCCTAAAGCAGTAATTCCAACGTGTTCTACTATTTTTTCAAACATAAGAGCATCAATTGAGGCATCCGGTTTCAAATAAAAAAGGTTCAATAAGGAACTAAATACCACAATTGTAATATTTTCATTTACATTGGTGGATTGCCAAAAACCTCAAGTATTCTTCTTAAAACTTGATGCGCGGAACATTGTTTAAATCCTTCAGCGTTTCGATAAAATGCATTTAAGTATAATTTCTCTTTCATAGGAGCACACAGAGCATTAAATAGTCCTAGTCTTTCTTCCATAGTGGCTTCAATAGACAAAGAATCTAAGCTCTTAGAAAAAGTCTAATACTGAAATATAATTGGTACTAAATTACTTCAAAATCCATAAAAATCAATCCACTTAACTTTGATGTTTCGGTCCATGCCCTCATTGCTGCAGCGATGCTGCCATAATTTTCAACAATTTTCAACAAATATTTCTTTTTTAAGCTAGCTAAGTAATTTTGAGCACTTGTTTAAAAGCTTACTTATACGTTTTTTATATTCCGCTTTACTGTCTTCTTCTTCTTTTTTTATTACTTCATTTGTAGCCCTTGTCGACTCTACATGAATTGTAAAACGTCTTGTTCAGGAATAAGGTTACTTTTTTTTTTGGTTTGTGGTATTGCTGATGTTTCTTCAAATTCCGGGATTCTGGATATCTTCTTTAAAATTTTGGAGTTTGCAAATACAGGTTCTTCTTTTTTAAAATTTTCTTCATTCTGTGATTTGTCTTTTTTTGATATTTTATCTTTTTTTTTTTTTTTTTTTCCCTTTTCCAAATTTTTGTGTGTTGTCAAGGCAGATTTTAGAGTTATTCTTACCTCATCAGGAAGATTTTCAGGTTTCTCAGTTGAAAATTCTATTTTTGGTATTTCTACGGAAACAAGGTTGTCATGGACAGTGGCAGCTACAGATTTGAGTTGTGAGATTTTGTTCAAATTGGAAGCCTCCGAATCACTCGAAGGAGGTTTACTATAACGAATGTTCATTATTTTTGAATCAATTTTTTGTATTTCTTTGGGAACATCTAATTTTTCAGATGCAGGAGGGAAATTCACGCTTGGATCAAACACTATATCATTATTTTTATTTGATATTTCACTTTCAGGAAGACTAAGAGATTCAATTATTAATGAGGGCGGTATCTCTGAAAAAAATAGTAATAATTATTAGCAATACAGTATTTATTATTGATATTATTGAAATAGTTATTGTAGTAAATTTCCTATAAATCGAATTTAACTAATATTATATATATATAAACATAAATAACTTGTACTTGATGTTTGGGAAACTTCGGTTATCTCACGATCAGGCATTAAAAGGGAAGTTACAACTTTTGGGGGTACCTGATGAATTCATTTATTGTTTTAGTACTATATACTTGATTGGTAACCATTTCATACAACTTTGCTTTTTCATCCTTGGCGAAGTCTCGTGGGGATATTAGTGGTAACTTGCTAAATAAGTTTTGAAGGTTAGGCTGTATAATATTGGCTTCTTTTTTCCATAATTTGAGGATTTCATTCTCAACTTTTTTGGACTCAAAAATGTTAATAGTCGTTATTTTCGCGGTAGATAACTTATGAGCAGTGTTAGTAGTAACATTCACGATGCTTTTTAAATAACAATAGTTGTGTTCTACTCTTGGTATTATTTGATTAAGTAAATCTTTATTGGGTTTACAGCCATAATTATTTAATAGGTTATTTGTATATGGTATTGAAACAATAGGTTTATTAGCATTCAAATCCAAATTGATTATATAAAAGTTCTCATCAATTAAATCCTTTATTGTTCTTTTCATAAATTGCGTAAGCGAATTTTGAGATTCCGAATAAATTATTCCATTGATGAGTTCAACAAACTTTACCTGAGAGTATAATAGTAATATTGGTAATAGGAATAATAAAGTAATAATTCATACAGTAAAAAATTATTTAATTATATTAATAATAATAAAATTAATAAATAGTTAATAATAATAAAAATTATTACTATTTATCAGTAATTACACATAAATTTATTAAATAATAATATTGTATATGTTATTATTAAGTTTAATATGTTTTATTAATTATTTATTTGCAATAATGTACATATAATAAATCAACATAATTTATTACAAATCATGAAGTGTTTTGACGGCTTCCCACCCTGCTTATATGTAAATCTTTCTCAATTCTTTGAATTTTTTGCGTTAAATGTTGAATTTCTGAAAAGAAATAAATAAAATTAATATTTACTTAATTCGTCATTCTCTATTCTCTCTTTTGCTAGACACAGTAATTCGAAATACTCTTTTTCGGTACTGAGAGATGGCTCAATTTCCTTCAAATTTTCATGAAGGTCACATTCACTATTTTTCTTGGTATCAATTCTTTTTTCCATAGTTGCATAAATACTGGCTAAAATGGTTTTTGTCTGCAACATATTAAAATGTTTTCAGAGTTAATAACATTTGTGACATTAATAATAATAATAATAAATAGTAAAACCATTAGGCTACCATGTAATAACCTTCAACTATGTTTATAAGTAAAGAAATTTGTTTATTCTACCATTTTATGTTAATGTAAATCAAGTATTTTGAAATTAATTTAAATTTATACTGCTTTGATATATATGTATATATACATATATATCGATAAAAAAAAATATATATA
>JAQIFP010000001.1:265591-324238 GCA_030141585.1 Ophryocystis elektroscirrha
TAAAGAAATTTGTTTATTCTACCATTTTATGTTAATGTAAATCAAGTATTTTGAAATTAATTTAAATTTATACTGCTTTGATATATATGTATATATACATATATATCGATAAAAAAAAATATATATATATATATATATATATATATATTGAACATATATTATATATTAATTGTAAATAAACTATTACAGTATATGTCATATACTCACTATAAGAATATTTAAATATATATATAATTAATTACATATTTATAAATTTTTATAGTATAAAAAAATAATTAATGAATTAACTTTTTAATAAATTACAAATATTACTGAATAAACTAATTGGGATAAATCCTGCCTTGTTCCGATATTTCGTTCTTTTTCCATTCTCAATTGATTCTCTAATTCTTGAATCATACACTTTAAAAAAAATATTAAATTCTACTCATTTTTACTTGTAATACTGACAGCTCATTTTGCTGAGTATAATATTTTGAAAGCAAATCATCTTCATTTATTTTATTTAATGCTAAATCAAATGCACTACACAGAAAAGGGTCGCTTCGCAAAACTGATTCTACGGCCGCCAATCTATCCACCAGATGAGTGGAGCTAAATACAGAGTTTGATTAATTTATCATCAATATACATTTTATATAACTTTGTACAAAATACTTGAAAAATATATATTTTTAATAATAATATATATATATATATATATATATATATATATATATGTATTATATATGTCTTTTTTGGAAGTTCGTAATGATATTGCAGGCTTATTGTAATAGTTAATTGTATTATTATTGACAGTAATAATAATTTTAATAGTGTAAAGATAACTTTTTTGATATAAATAAATGATTATTTGAAATTATTGATATGCTAGTAATAATTGATTATTAATTTTATTAATAGATTACTATAACACAAGTCGGTCTCGTTCTTTAGTAATTTCGGCAACTTCATTGTTAAACGCATTTTTTTCAAATTTTGATAATTGAAAATCTAACACATCTAATAATTGATTTAAAAGTTTGGAGCAATGACACAACACGTTTTTTTTTCCAGAAACTTGGAGTTCAATATCTGATTCGCAAGAAGATTCTAACTCTATTTTTGTATAATTTTTCAATCCATTCTTCATATTTTCCTTGACACTTTCATCAACGTATTGTCCGTAATACTCAGATAAGTTTTTATAGTGTGTTTTACGGCGTTTAATTTTATCAATATTATACTTAAGTAAATTATTTTTTTCTTCCTAAAATTAATTATTGATTAGAAAAATTGACTTTATACTCAGAATATCAAAAAATATGCATTACTATATTTGGAATACATTGTTCAAACTAATTAAAACATTTACAGTCTGTTTTCACTTATTCAATAAATACTTATAATAATTTAATGTAAATAAAATGTCAATTATACTAAACATTAATTTTTATTGGAGGGTTAAAAATATTAATATTCTTATTCTTAATAATATGTCCACTTACTAAGATTTTATAAGGTATGTTTTCTCTTTTGACATCACTATATTAATATAAGTAATATTGCTAAATATACCTTTCAACACTCGTGAGAGAGCTGATTTGTAAATTATCAGTTTTTGTTCGAAAATACCTATTCATTTAATCAATATCCACAAACAGATAGAATCACGTAATGTGCTTCTATATTTTAAGATAAAAAAAAAAATTATAATATTCGTGTTTTATATTTAATTAATTGATAAAAGTTTGATCATCAAGTTTAGTTACTGTTTTTGCAACCATTTGTTCAAAATTGACTAAAAATTTATAAAATTAATTCACTAATGGGAGGGGGGGTTTTGTAAAAAATTTTCCGCAAGATTATCCCAAAAATTTTGTTTTCTCAGTCCTTCAGGATCTAAGAAATTGTGTATGTATATAATGCGTTCATAAGCCTTCTTCAAAGAAGGAATTGTCACGATACACTTTGTTTCAATTAATTTTCTAGATTCTTGAGATAAGTACAAAGGTTTTTCTCGTCTCATCCAATAAGTTGCATCAGCATCATTTGCGGTCTCAATCTGAATAAAGAAAGATATTTCATTGCAATTGCGATACCTGTAAGGTTTCAAGAGAGAGTAAATTGTGTTTTTCAAGCATTGGCTTGTATGTATCCCACTTTTGAGATATATGACCTAGACAGTAATAGCCGTAAGTTGCAAATTTGTTGGTAGAAGATATTTGATTTAATAACGAAGAAAAATCAATGTTATTGAAATATTTGTGTGCTTTTACGTCGTTTAAACCTGATTAAATTATTTTGTTATAAATATTTAAAATTATTATTATGTTTAGCAATAAAGTTTTTATAATAATAAACAAAAATGGCTATATATATCACTTGATACATAAACTTAAACAAATATTCATTAAACTAAACTCAACATAATCACAATAATCAAATCTCATAATTACCATTCCCAGAATCTAAACTTTCTGCCCCTAACCGCTGTTCGGGATTTATTACTAATAATTTTGAGACCAAGTCTTTAGCATCTTCAGGAAAGTACGGAGGAAATTCATAGATAAGATTTTTAGTTAGTAAATGAGAATAAAAGGATGTGGGAGCACTAAAAGGTGGTATGCCTTAAAACTTTGTAAGAGAACATATATGCATATCGAAATATTTCTTTATGTAGTTATATATGTTACCTGCAAGAATTTGAAAAATTGTACATCCCAAAGACCATAAATCCGTTTTGCATGTAGGTGATTTATTGTGAAGTGTTTCAACAGCCATGAATTCAACCGTGCCAACGAAATGCTGATAATTTTTTCTACAAGCGTATATTATTTTAATTTAGAGGACCCTGTGAATCCTGTTTGTGTATTCCCTGCGGATTTCATATCAGGTCGAGACAAGTCCAAAGCGGTACCATAATCTATTAAACGTATACTCCCATCATCACATAATAAAATATTTTCTGCCTTTAAAACAAATTAAGATCTAACGTTGACGTATACCTTTAAATCTCTGTGCACTATAGAATGTAAATGACAGTATTCCAATGCTAAAATGAGCTGTGCTATGTATATTTTTGCTAAATCCTCATCTAATAAACCTATACACGATATTAACTCCCAGAGCTCTCCACGACTAAATAAGCTGTTAATTCTCTTTTTACTACCAACAATATTCCATTACAAAATATAAGTTTTCAGTGTCTTTGAAAGTTGAATATATAGAAACTATAAAATTTCTTCCTTGAAAATAAAAAATGTCATAAAATCAAGCATAAAATTTTAGCAGTAGCGAGGTTAATTATTGTATACTTAAATTATTATATATATATATATATATATATATAACATTTTATATTATTCAAAATATATTGGTATAATAAATTTCATACATACATATATTGAACATATAATTTACCGACTAATACACAATTATATATCATTGTGTACAATTTATTATTACTAATAATTAATTATATAACATAACAAGTAATATAAATTATTCTTAATTTTTTTCAATATAAAACAATAATTAATCACTATTTAAGTATTTGAAAGATAATAACTATATTTAAAATTGTTTAATGTTATTGTGTCAACGTATGAGTACGAAAATAATTTAAGAGGTTTGTTTCAATAATAATAAGTTTACCCAAATGATGAGAATATTGATTTTCCTTAGTTTCATTTAATTTGACTAAGCAATGTTTTTCCATTATGGCTTCAGGTTCTTTATGATTGCGCATCAACTCTTTCTATAAAGAAGTAAAAACCTGTTACTAATTATACTTTTGATACTCTTTTTAAAGCGAATTCTTTCTTATCTATCAGTCGCTCCACAAGAAATACTTGTGAAAAAGTTCCCGTTCCGACAAGTCGTACAATTTCATAGCAGTTAAGTGATGTCATAGATTGTTGTATTAGTTGGACATATAACAAAACACTTACACAATATCCAATAAAATTTTTTATATAATTTGAATTATAGTATTAATTGGTTTAGTTTAATTAATTTTAATTTTATCTGTAAATTTAATAGCTCACTAGGGGTGTATGTATATAGGTACATTATTATTTTTTTTCGAAAATGTTTAATTTGCTATGAAACGACGTTCACCGTATTGTTCTAAAAAGCCTTTTATCTCAAATAATGCAATAGACTCTTATAAAAATAAAATTCTCCTTCAAAAAGGCCAAGAACTTGTGATTGAAAAAAACAATGTTGGTAATTTATTAGAATACAAAAATTATTATTATTATTTTTTATAATTGATACTCTATATACATAAAAATTTTTCAGACAATCTTGATGAATTAGATGATTCAAATGATTTTGAAGATATCCCTAATCTAGAAGAAAAAGAAAATATCCGAAAACTTTTGGATACTGAAGAATTTGGTCAAGAAGATGATGACAGTGATTATAATGAAAGTGAAAATGACAGCTCTGAAGAATTTTCAAGTGAAGGAGCAATCGGTGAAGAGGTTCAGGAAGATGATTTAACCCCTGAAGAAGCAATGCTTGAAGAAAGAGCAAAGTTGTTAGAACTTGACCTTGTCCATTTCCCAGTCAAAATATTTAGTGATTATGAGAGCCATTGTCTTAATGTAACGAACTACTTGACTTATATTAATAATTATAAGACATACATGTATACACATATGTATATATATATGCATAAATATACATATATATACATATATATACATATACATATATATAAATATATATATATATATATATAAATATATATATATATATAGATTAATAATTTTTATTAATGCAAATCAAAATAAAAATTTTCCCAAATTATTTTTAATATCTATGCTTAGTTAATTACAGGATTAATTGAATCATATATTCCTCAAGAGATCAAGTCCGGTGCTGTTTCCGAAGATTCAGATATAAGTAATGATTTTCTGTTGTTTAAACATATTTTAAAGAAATCCAAGCTGATCAGCTATTTAATCTTTTTCTATCTCTTGCTACCCCATCTACCTCTGAGAATGATTTACTTAAATCTGAAGCTAGCTCTGATTCTCAAGTAAGATGCTAGTATTAATGAAATTGAATTCCAAACAGTTACATGTATACAAGTTGTTTAAAAATTTGTTAATTTAGAGCTAACGTGAATACAGCAATTACGGTGTATTGTATTAAGATTTTTTTTTTTTATGTGCTTTTATTCTGTTATTATATATTTTCTTTAGAAAAGAGAATTATCGTCAACGCCAAGCCCATCAATTTGCTTCAAAAATGTGAATGTTGAAGAGACTTCTATAAAAAGAAAAATTGATAATGATAAGTAACAGGTTAAACAAATCGATGAATTTTTTTTTTTTTAAAATCAATGAAGAAACTGACTTGATATCAATTATAATTATTATTATTAATTGTTACATCTGAGGAATATTTCACAAGCACATAACAAATTATCTAAGTTTACGAATTTATTGACTCGAACAAAGAAAGTTTGATTAAATTATATTTGTCTAGTATATATTGTGTATTTTATGTCACATGACGTAGAAATTCACATTGATGACATATCTTTTACACAAAAAAAACCATTCAAAATTAATAAATGTATAATAACGGCTGGTTTAATCCATGAAGATGGTTTAGAGCTACTCACAAATATAAATTCAGAACAAAATTTATTATTTGGTTACCGTAATACGAAGCCAGGTGAGAGTGAATCAAGTTTTATTTTATTATACAGTGCCTGCATCATACTCTAGTGATCTGGGTTGTTTGAATGTACTAAGATCTCATGTTAATCAGACGCTTAAAATATTTGATGCAAAGCATTCAGATAAAGTGGAAATTTTACTTTGGATATTCAGACTGGTATACGTCAATCATAATTTTGAGGAAATTGATAAAGATAGCGTTGGTACACACATAAGTGAGGATGATAGTATGTGCGTTTTTTCTACGCGAAATTTTATGAGTCAAATAAATCGATCCATAAATGATTATACATCTTACAAGTCTCAAGTTAATTTAGACATTATTAATGGAAGACCAGTTGTATATTTAGCAGGATTATGCTACTTTTCAATTGACTCCAAGAACGCTAACGACTTCATGAATTTAGATATATATTCTATGAGTTATATGGTAAAGAAAATACCTTATTAATTAAATGCATTGTAATCACTTTTATAATGTATTTTAGCATAAAATAAGTAATATATAGTTTATCTTAAGAATGAATCTAATTTAATCATAGCGTATCCGTAATAAGCTGTCATGCTTATATTATATTATAATGTTATTGATAAAAATCATCATAATATAATAATGTTAATTGTCGATTATTCATGTGTTTCTTTAGCAGTGCTTGAGTTACATTTTAAGTAACAACAAAATAATTGTGATGTATCATGTTAATAGAATTATAAATTCTTTATATCATTAAAAAATCAATCAGAATTCAGTTAATCTGTTTGAAAATAATTTACATTTTTTTTTATTTTTACTCTCTCAAGTTTAATTTTTATAATGAGTTGTATTTACCCGAAGATTGCACCTTTCCAAGTATCACACCAAAACCAATTGGTATGTGTTCAAGTTGTATTACATAAAAACTCTATTTAGGTACAATAAAAATAAAGAGTTTTTTAATTAGTAGACCAAGCTCAATTATAAAAGCTTTTCCTGGATATGATGGAATTTCTAAAATAGCAAAAGGTGTATATATTACAGTTTTCCGAATTTTTAATGTTCCCACGATATATTATGGTCATAACTTAAAGGCAGCATATCAATTAGCTAAGCAAAAACAGCTACTGCAGATTTTCTGGAAAGATACATTTTGGGGTTTCCGGGAATGTGAGACACAGAAAACTTATCTTAAAGAAAAAAATGATAACTCTGTTTGTTTTGAGTATCAATTTAAACAAAAGGTAGTAGATAGAATAAACTATAATAAGTTAATATTAATCAATATAAGAAGGTTATTTTTGCAGATAATACACAGTAACCAAAATTAAAATATATCTAGTAGTTCGTATATATATATATATATATATAGCATGTTTTAAAATAATTATTTATTTCAGTTAAAACAATTGATCGTATAGAAATTTAAATTTCAATTTCGATAGGTTTTTATTATGCTTCCAAGTCATTGTATTCAATCAATCATTTTCAAGTTCATTACAACTTCAAAAATGAATAAAGATCCTGTTTGCGAAGTGCAAATCTCTCATATTTTAGGGAAAAATATAACTTGTGATCTTATATCAGATACTTTTTTTGGAACGTTGAATGTATTTATAGAGGCATATCCACCTGATTCTAAAATCCATAAGTTTTTTAGGAAAAACGTTGAGCACGTAGAATACGAGGTTCATAAATCAACCACCTCTATCTATATGCTGCTAAAAAATTCAAATAAACGCGAAAATTATGTGACCAACACTGAACTGGAACCATTTTTATTCTCAAACAAAAAGTTTTCATTAATGCCGTTTAAGAAATTTAGTTCATTCAATAAAGAAAAAAATTTCAATAATGTCGATAACATGCTTGATAGTAAGGACATTTATTTATTTGAACATGTGCCATTACATGGAATTGCAGGCAATGTTATTCGTTGTGTTTTGAAAATTGATAAACATGTTAGTACTCCTGAAAAGTTGTTTCAAAGTTTAAAGAGCAATTTAAGTTTATCACAGCGCATTTTTAATAAATCTTTAGTTCCTGAAGTTATTGAAATAAATCAGTGGGATTGCATCCAGAACTACGATCAACCAACTAATACTTATGTACTCAGATTTATTTGTACAAGGTAATGCTTATGTTAGTAGATAATAATTTGCACGGATAATTATTTTATTTATTAAATAGCTGATATGAAATGTATTAATATAATATTATTAATAACAAATTCAGTTAGTAATACATTATTAATCGATTTTATGATATACTCACGGACTACATTGCTCATTCATTTGACGAATATAATATAATTCATTCTTTAGATCTGGAGAAACGAAATTTTTTATTAACTATAAAGGTCAACCATTAGCAGGGTTTCCAATACAACTAACTATTTCAAGTAATTTGCTTGAGCCTCAAAAAATAAAATACGTTTCAACCGAAAATGTTTCATATATGTACTCATATGATCCTAAACTACTCTATATCTACAAAAATCTTATTCATAAAGTTCCTGAAGAGTATTTAGAAGAATTTCAAGAATACGTGGAAACTAACAAAATATTAACCCTCAATTCAAATATACTGCAGTTTTATATTTTAGATGAGTTTGGCAACAAGATCAAAAATAGTCCGCATGATATTAAATTACTAGGAAATAATATCAAAGTTTTAAATATCAATCAAAACGTCCAAAATGGTATGATTGAAGCAAAATTCGTTTGCTGCAAATCATTCGACTCCAAATCAAATAGTTTCTGGTTTCTTGATAGACAAATATACAAATTAGACGATTTGACAAACGAAGAAAATAGTTACATAGTTTCTGATATCACCGAACCTCAAGAATACAATTTCTTAGAATTAACAGATTCAGAAAAAATTCTTAATCCTTTGTTATGTTATAAAAAAATAATCTCTGAAATTGAGAGAAATATTGAATCCGAATCCAATATCGATTTAAAATTCAATGAACTTTTAAATGACTCAACTATATTTGAGGAAGAACCTAATTGCTCGATTAGTAGTTCAAACAAAGCTAATTTAAAAATAAAAAAATTCCGTTATATAACAACTTTTGATATTGAACCCATTGATTTGTCTCTAGATATTAAAATAGAGGACATACTCGATTATGCTCATGAATCTTATTTACCATGTAAACATGACCAAATTAAAATCTTGGTCGATGGTAAAGAGTTAAAGCAGAATACTATTTTTATCAAGTTTAATAATGAAGAATGGTTTGACAATGTCTACAGTCAAATTAATACTCATATCCACAATTTATCTTTAATAAATCGAATAGATGAGCAAATAAAAGATCAATCTCATGAAGCTGCTGAAACTATCAAGAATATTTCCAACGAGCAACTTCAATTCTTACATGATCAAAATAATCTGCTTCAATGTTTAGCAGAATCAATTATCAAAAACACAAAAATGGTAAAAAGTCTATTTGATATATAAATTTGAACCAAAATTAATATATATAATTTTAAAAATATATATAAATATATATTTATATATATATGTCTAAATATTATCTACAATATAATTGAAGGTATATGTAAATTTTAAGACTAAGCACCTTGAAGTTTAATTTCTAAATTATAAATAATTAGATAATAGATAGAAAAATTTTAATTTAAATATTAGTCGACTGAAATATTGAATCAAGGGATAAGCGACAAATTCAAAAGAAATGAACCAATCGAAAATTGGTGGACTTCGGCGAACGATTTCAGGTATGAATAAAAATGTTTTTAACTATGTTTCACAGACAAGCATTATTGAAATTCAAAAAATCAATGGTTTATTACAGTGATTCTAAATCAAATATAAACCAAATTATGTTGAAATATGATTCCCAAGTAACTCAGTGCCTTAAAAACGTGCAACAAGAATTGAACCAATTTAAATTAATAGCTGACAAATATATGGTTGAAGCAGCAAAAATGGCAGCTCGTTTTTATGTTAAATTCAAACTTCATGTAACGAGAAAACTTCGATTTTACCTTGAAAAACTGGAATCAAACACTTTTCAAAGCCTTGAAGATATTTTATTAGTACATAAAAAAATTGCGTAAATAATTTGAATGATAATTAAGCTTTGTTCCATAGTGCTGAATTAAGAACATTAGGAAAGTATGAAGTTGCAGATATGATTGAAAATTTGGCAACTACCATTATCAAAGTAATGTGATAGAATCAAGTAATTTATTTATTAGGAAATGAATTTGCAACGGATATACACCATATTGCAATTAGAACAAAAAAACATACAAATACAGCAAGAAACAATTAGCAAAAAAAAGAGAAATGTTGAAGACGTTAAAGAGCATCTCAATCAGTTAAAGGAATACACAGAAACACAAAAGTGGTATCATGAACCACTTCCTCCCATGCATAAAACAACGTGTAATAAATGTTATTCTAATTAAAATCTTTTCTAGATACACAAACAGATGATCCATTAAGTAATTTGCAATCTGTTTTTGGCCCAATGTTTGTATATCGTGCATTTGGAAAATCCCTGTATTTTGATGATACGTTCGACGAAGATGATATTAAAGCAGTTATATCTCGAGAACCTATGAGAAAACAAATAAAAGTAAATAACTTGCGATTTTTTGCATATTTTTATAAAGGATGTTTGGAAATCAATTTCTCTTCGTGAAATTCAAGCATTCGAAATATTTTTGAATGGTTGTCCTCGGTAATTAGAAATTTTGCAGTACATTAAAATGCGTAGAATATCCACTACATTTATGGAAGTATTTGATACTCTATGTGATCATAAAAACTCTAAACAAGGAAATAGATTGGTTGGAATTACGTGGGATTCATTTAAAAGATTGTGCAAAGACTTAAATTTACATGTTGATTTTTTAAACGATCCCACAGCGGTATAATTAAATTAAGTCTATTATATATATAGATTCGTCGATTGTTTGTTAAATTTTCTTATTATGACATGTCTGAGATTAATGAAGATTTATCAGCGAATAAAAAAATCGTAAAAATTTTTTGGGGACCCTGTTTAAGAGAATTAGCTTATTTGAATGAACTTAATAAGGTGAATTTCTAATTATTGAAAAGAAAAAAGTTTACATTGATTTAATTTGATTAATTGATATTGTACAAATTTTATTATAGTGTATAAGCTATATTAAATTATTATATACACAATAATTATTAAACTTATAATTAATTAGTTAATTAGTTAAATTTTGTTAAATACATATATGTCAACTAATACTCAATATTGACAGCTTCATATATACTTGTTCAGTTTGAATATAAATGTGATTTATTCTGTTATGAATCTATAACAGATTAAAGCAGTCCATAATTGATGGTGTAATCAATCAATTAATCAAACATTTTATATAATAAATACATCTACGATAATTATGAAGTTGAACAATTATAAATTGATATGGGAAAGTTTTATAGCAAAATAGTCAACTTATTTCATTCATACAATGTAAATGTATATTAGAGATAAAAAGAATGAATCTTTAAATTAGTTTTAAGCGTATCATAAAATTTATAATTAATTAAGAATTAATACCTTATTACATCGACTTTTTTTTTAGAATTTAGAGATTTCGGTGAACAAATGTAAAGAGTTGACTCGCCCTGAAGCTTTTTATTACTTTCTAATCAATAATTGGATTCCATTTTATGCTAATAAATTTCCATTCTATCCTGACGCTGTCTACATACCGATATTACCAGATGAATCTCAGAAAAAAACAGTACCCAAAGATGTTGTTAAATCATTTGATTCAAATTTAAAAGATTATCTATATGTTTATACTGACATAGACTTAATAAGAGAAAAATTAAATTTGCTAACTACATCGAATCGTAAATTATCAAAAAAAGAATTTGTAAAAGTGTTTGAGGTATATTTAATATTATGAATAAAAATATCAGTTTATGAACATCACCCCACACTATGTTTCTTCCGTGGAGTTAGATGATGTTTATACAAAATATGAATATAATTTGCAAGCGGTGATACATAAAAATACAATATCTTGCTTTAGGTCACAAATAATACAAACATTTTAATCGAATATATACTAGATGTTTTGATACAATATGTAAGAAAGAATACTCAAGGGAAAAATACTATATTTGAAGCCAAAAACGAGCTAAAATTAACTTTAAAAACTATAAATCTATATAAAATGCCAAATCGAACAATTTAATTAAGGTTTGATAGCCATCCATGTCTTTAATTTCAAAACTTTGCGAGATTTCGTATCAGCACATATAGGCTGCGTTTTTTTACCTTTTTTATTTTTTTTACTACTTTCGTTTTGAAATTCATTTTTCATAGTTTCTTTTAATTGTATGGGACCAGGAAGTATAAAAGAAGGTTTCTTGTTCAATTTATCTGATACAACTTTTTGATTCCGTTTTGTTTGGTACTCTAGTGGTATATTCAAAGTTGACACAAAAACATTATCCATTTTACTTAAAGGAATGCTAGAAATATGAATCTCATTTATGTTATTCATTATAACTACATTAGACGGCGAGTTAGACAATAAATCGGCTTTATCAGAATCTAGATTATTTGAAACTTGTTCCATTTGACTAATTAATAGTTGAATATGTTCCTCGGTTTTGCCATACTGCAATAAAGAAAAAAAAATCAAAATAAGTTAAATTATTACCTTTATCAAATCTAATATAATGTCCATATTTACTCCATAACATATATTATTGAAAACTTCTAAATCTGTGCATTTATATAACTCATTTTCAGTAGAAGGAGCAAATAGTGCTAGGTTTAGCAAATCGATATTTTTGATAAAATTAAAGGGTTTCTTGTCATGACATAAAGCATATATTTCTCTCCACTCTAGTAACAATTTCTAAATTATGTATTTATGTATCATTTAATAAATATACCAAAATTGATAAAGTTTCCATAGAATTTGGAAATTTATTAGATGAAATTGTGCTAATAATATTCTTAGCTTTAATAATAAATTGCTGTGGCTTAAATAAAAAGAACTTCTTCATTGTAATTTGTTGACTTCTTTCAAAACAAGTTTGTAAAAGATTATTCTGAAGTTTAAGACATAAATTTATAATACAATAATTTCTGATTTATTAAACTTTGTTGTTCTATAATGTATGTTATTTACCTCAATTAAGTAATTTCTTAGGTTATCATAAATATACAGCAAGTAATGAGTATCTGAAGCAGCATATAGAATCATTTTAGTGGGGATAGGACGTTGACTCCAATCAGACAATTGAAAACGTTTTTTTTGCCTTTTTGTCATTTGAATATCATTCTAAAGTGATATACAAACCAATTATATATACATACTTTGCAGTAAAGCTCAAGTAGATCGGATAAAGAGTTACCATCTGTTTTTTTAGCCAATATAGATGCAATATGCGTATCAAATAAATTAACAATGTATATTCGAAATTCCCTTTGAAGCCATTCTACATCATTTGAAGCTCCATGTAGCACTTTAAGTATTTTAGGATTTGCAGTAATTAAATTCAGGTTTCTTAAGGTGTCTTTGTCAAATAATAAAGTATCAATTATATATGTTTTAACTCTTGTGCTTATTTGTATGAGACATATAAACCCCCAATATGTGTTATGTGAGCTGTGCTCCACATCAATGGCCACCTCTGTTTGACTTAAAACATCATTTATTAACAAATTTAATGACTCTTTATCTGTAACCCAATTTATTGTACGTAGTGTTAGTTTTTCGTATTTTTTGGGATCATTTATTTCATTTATATTTAACTTTCCTTCAGGTTTATTTTTATCAAACCAATCAAGGTCTAGAATGATATTTAAATACGGATTAGGTAATCCTTTTTGACTATAAATTTCTTCAAGTATTCGAGCTTGTCTTTGTTCTATAGGTATTTCTTTATTAAAATAGTGCTTCTCATAAATCTCAGATGCGAATCCTGAATTTATTTCTGATTTATCTACAAAATAGTCTACTGACTTTGCAGAGTAAATGGTCTTCTGTGTGATGTCAGAAAACATTGAGTTCACTATTTTATTATTATTTGCACTTTGTAAAGAACGGTCAGCTTTTGCTAATAATAATTCAACAGTATCATATACAGTTGAATTTTTTATAGAACAATCTATATTGTTAAAATTACTATTCACGGATACTCGTTGTTTCTTTGGTTTTTTTCTCACGTAATCAATAAGTAAATTCAAATTATAGCATATATTAGAGTCTATATCTGATAGCCTTTTCTCTAATTTGCTATCACTTACAGCAATTGAGTATGCTTGCTCGTTGGGCAGTTGATTAGCTTCTCGAACAGCTGCTACTGAATAATCAAGTAAAGTCTTCAAGTAATCCGGAGATTCGCATTTTAGAATTTCTGTTATTACTTTAGTCTTCGCCAGCTTAATTAAACGTTTAAGGTACGAAAAACTTTCTATCAATAAATATTTAAGTTTTTAGTTTTTAACTTATTATTTTTTACTATCTGTAATTTTTTATTAATTTTGTATTTTTTAATGTAATTATAATTATGTGTGCTTATATTAAAAGTTTATTACAATATAATAAATGAATTTATAGGTCCAAAATAACTGTTAAAAAGCATCGTTAAATAATTTTCAAAATAATTTATACTAGATTACTTATCGAAACTTTTTATTTGATCTAATTTGTTTAGAAGTGTCAGAAATTATTTTTAGTAATTCATTGTCACCTTTTAACGTATTCAAAAGAATATCAATCTGAATTAATATATTAATAAAATAATTAGTACAGGTGCACCTTGAGCTACTAGTACATGTTCTATGCCTCTTGCTGCATCAAGTCGCTGAAACAATATTTAAGATAATTGGTATTTTTTTATACCAAAGAGGCAACATCATTTATATCGCGTCGCAAAGATTCCCATTTTTCATAATTTAAATTTTTTTCTGCACTTTGTTTTAAATATTTGATTATATTAAACATACTCTTTATTCGCACTTTCTAATAACCCTAAGTGTATATGACGTGTTATAGGTTTGCTTAAAAAACCTTCCCATAAAAACGAAGTGACAAAAAATATTTGCAAAATATACTGTAACATAAATATCTACCGACATTTGTAAATATTGAAAATATTATTATTTTTGGCAACAAAATTTAAATATTTAATTAGCTTTTAATATTTTATTTTGAAAAAAAAATATTTTTATAAACATAAAGTTGTGTAAATTTGTTAACGTTAGTAGTCTGCATGTAATTGAATATTTGTTGAGATACTGTAATTCAGTTCTTAACTAAGATTTTCAATTAATGTACTATATATTATACAAAGTTATTTTAACACTAAATTATTAAAATAAATAATAATATTGTATAATCAATTCGGAAGATATTTCGAAGCATATTTACTCATATTGTAAATTACATATAAAGTTGCACAATAAAAGTAATATAAACCACGACAAATTTCGTTGAAATACATAAAAACAAATTATTATTTAGATATAAACTCTTTATTAAATCCTGTAATTTATTGAATTTTATACTAGTCTTGGAATACTTAAATGCTTGACTAGATAAATGATTTCCTCTGCATGCAGTTATAACTGGTGATAATATACGATCTATATAATTCTTAGATTTATTTAAAGTTTCTAAGAGTGTATGATTGGGGTTTAAGTGAAATTTATTTTTTTTTACGAAAATAAATATAAGTCAGTTTCATAATATTAAATCTTCACTTCCGGGATCTAATGTAACACATTGTTTAAGATATTAATATGTACTGACCAGAGTATATAAGATATAAAATGTTATTTAATTGAGGAATTTTTGTTATTAGGAAAAAGTGTCTCTTAATGAATAAAGTACCACAAATATTATAGCGGCTCCTTCTCAATATATAAAAAATATGTATGACTCTTATAGCAATATCAGAAATTTCTCTAATGATAGTAAAGCTGTTGCCCAAAATAAAAGGTAGTAACTTAGTGATGTTGCGTAAAGCTTAAAACACCAGTTTATGGTTATTAAATTTATATTAATGTCAATGATAATTATTATGAGTATTTGATGCTTCATCTATTTATAATATTTTTATTAATATGATATATATGTTTATGTATATATAATTATATACATATATATGTATATATATGTATATTTATAAATATATATGTATTTGTATATATTGATTTGCTTATGTATGTATATATATGTGTATGTACGTATATATATATACAGCCTATATGAGTGGATTTGTGTAATTCTAATTATATATAATAACAGAAGTTAGAGTAGGTAAATTATTATATATTCTTAATAGTATGATATTGTTAGTCTTATAATACGCATATAAATAAATGTATCAATTCATCTATTGATTTATCGTATTTTATTACAGCTATGACAAGCATATCTCCCCTGAAATCAAAATGAAACCCATGAAACTTCAATTCTATCGAACCAAACTGTAATTTATTAATTGATTAGTTATTTCATAAAAAGCTTTAAATAATTCCATATCTCAGATGTCCTTGGATAATAGCTGCTGGGCACTGTCGAAAGGAATTGATATGTCATTATGCTCATTCTATTGAAGAATTAAGACCTTTACCTAATTTGACGAAAACAAAAATGTGTAAAACATTTTTAGCGGTAAAACTATAAATTTAGTCATTATTTTATATAAATTCACTGTGTCTTCTGTATGTTTAAATGTTATATATAAATTTTTAACTTTTACTTAACAAAAGTTATTTTTAAATTTTACTGAAATGGAGTTATAAATCTTCGTTAAACACTTTTCAAAATTAAATTAAAATTTATAATTTGTCTGTACTATGTGAGTTATTTAATAATAATAATGAAATCTCTATTAAATTTTTATTAAATAATTTCAGACGAAACAATGTCCGAATATAACTAATTGTAAATTTGCGCACTCTCCTAAAGAGCTAAGAGCAACTCAATCGTTTAACAAGACGAAGTTGTGCCCACTATGGCAAGAGAATAAATGCAATGCTGGTTACTATTGTCGCTTTGCACATGGATACGAAGAACTGCGTTTGAATGAATATGTTAGAGACGTATATGAGAATCGAAAACCAGCAACAACTCCTTCATACGGGGAAGAAAAATATGAAGAAGTTTCTTCTTGTCCAGTCAGCACATCTAATTTGTCTTCCGTAGGCACATCTTCACTATTACCTTCGCCTTCACATATTTTGAGGAATACTAACCGGTTAACTGTAGCACTCACTCTACAGGAAAATAATAATGTATATTCATGTACGCATCAGCAGTCAATGCCATCACATCAGATTGAGAATGCGTATACATTTGAAGGCGGTTCTGTAACACCTCAAAATAACCCTTTGTCTGAAGGTAATTTATTACGATGATGTTCAAGTGTAAAATAAAATAAATATGTTTTTAAAAAATACATCAAATTAAATAACAAGAAATTAAAGCGAATATATGTTTGTTATAAATATTTACTATTTAAAAATATTTCTAAAATAGCTAAAAGTGAAAATTATTATACTTAAACTTGATTAAAATATGATAAGTTTAATATTTATTTGAATTTTGGTTTATGGGAGTAGTGCTTATATATAAATTATACTTGACGTTAGTAATAATAATATTAATTATAATAATTATAGGAAATGAGTCTTATTCTCGATTCCCTTCTTATCTTTTACCTTCTGGAATATTTACACCATTGACGCCTCAATGTGTTGATTATTTAGCATCAAGCCAGCAAATACCAGAGGCTTTTTCGTCTGATGCATTTTTATATCCTGAAAGAAGTGGCAGTTCCCCAGTTACAGGAGGAGCTTTGGTAGTTGATCAAGATGGACGTCCATTACCACCAAGTAATTCCGTAGCTAGTAACATGAAGCCATCTTCCTCTCTCTATTATAACAGATCTCCAGATGCTTCTCATCTTACGCCATCAACGACAGCAGGGACAGCCAACGTAATGTTTTCATCTTTCTACCCTTTAACTTTACGCACTGTGGCTAAGCCTAAAACACAACAATCAGAAAATAATTTTAACAAGTATATGATAGGGTCTCAACAACCTGCAGCTACAATTAATGACTTAGTTATAGCAGACAGCTCATATATATACAATAATGCCTACTTGGATATACCTAACGAAAATTTAACATCTAAAATACTAATAAACAATGACATGAATGGGGGAGATTCATTAGAAAACTATAATAATTTCAATGAAGACTCTCAGAATAATATGAAATTATTAATTAATCCCGTAAATCCGAATAATAATGTGTTTTGTAATAATGTTATATTAACGCCTACTATGAATAATAAACGCTATATGAACACAGATACTTTATCAACATCTTCTTCTTTAAGTGTAACACACAATCCACAATCACCTAATCTATCGTCTGTTAATATTAACGATCATCATTTGCAAAACATTACGAATGATTCTGTAAATCATCATTTCAATAGGAGAAATATTCAGAGAAACTCCACATCTGCTATAACTTCATTTCAAAGAACCAATGAGTACAATCGTGAATTAAATGATAATAATTATTTTGTAAAAAAAAAACAGTCGGTTGGCTCCTTTACTCAAAATAGAGACAGAGATTTTTCAAATAAAGTAAATTCAAAGTGGGCAATTTCAAACTCAATGAATTTGTTAACAAGCCCTATTATTTAATCAATCAGTATCTTTTTTTTTTATGTTTTGAGCTTTTTTTTTTGGTCGTTTTTTAAATTATAAGCTTTTTTTAGGATCATGTTTTGTTTGCTGAGGGTATATTTTAAAGATATTTCAAAATTCTAATAATTAATATTCAATGAATTTAGATTAAATGTTGTTATTATACACTTTTTTTCTTGTAAACTGTTATTAAATGGTTTTTTTTTTACATGTACACAACTATAACTGTACAATTCACCGTTTTACAAACCTTTAAGGAATTTTCATCAAAAACCGCTACTTCCATGCTTACAAAAATTTAAAGAAAATTTGTTTACATTTGACGATCTAATTATAAAGTTTGCTTGTAAACAATATTTTATATGAAAATTAATTTATGTGTTTTTTTTTTCCAAATAATTTAGCAACAGCAAATGTGGTGTGTTTAACATAAAGCGCAAACTTGTTATGTAAACAGTAGGTTTATTGCAAAAACTTAAAAACGTAATTCGTGAGGATACATTTTATTGCGTAATGTAAAAGGAGTTTTAAGATATTGCTTTAATAAACTGTTTTCATCCTTGTTCAAAAAGGCTTCCATTTTAGCATCAATTTTCTGCTGTAAAGCTTTGTGTTCTTTTTTAGAATTTTCTTGCATTTCTTCGTGTAATCTCGTCTTTTTCTCTAATTTCTAAAAAGAAAAAAAAAAATTTGTACAAGTAAATTTATATATACACTAGCAGTAATGATAATAAAGATAATAATGTTTTTTAAAATGTTCAATAATGTATATAATGAATTAAAAATATTTTATTTATTTTTATTTTATTAAATTGTAATATTTACTAAAATTATTTTTTTTTTAATAATATTTGTAACTTACTGTTTCTTGTGTAGAATTGTGATTGCGATTTTTTCCGGTAGGTAATCTTGGAAGTCTTTTTTTAACAAAAAAGCTATCTGTCAAATTAGAAACATCTATTCCGTCGACAGGCACTTTCGTTGAGGTTGCTATAACAAAGCGAGGATTTGCTCGTCTTAATGGAATTCCATTCACTCTGAATGGACCAGTGACGACGATGTTACCTATTTATATAATTATAATAAATTGACATATTATCTATAAGTCAGTGCGAAAATATAGAGTATGCGTATTTATAGAATAGATTATTTTCGACATTATAGCAATTATAAGTATAAATTCCGCAAAGTATTATTTGAGTATTAAATAATATTTCTAAATAAATTTCACATTTTTCATAATTAATATTGTATCGCATACAATATTAATTATTTAAATAATTATATTAAATAAAATTAATTTTTAAAATACTAAAAAATTAAATTGTAGTAATAATCAACTAACTCATTTGGACTATCAAGCACAACTTTTTTTTTAAATCATGGGAAAGTTTTCATTAAAACTTATTTGTACAAATTCGTTAATATTTTTAACAAGGTTTAGTAAGTTGAAAAGAAATTTACCAGAAGAAAGTTTCTTAAGCATAACTACACGTTTTCCTTTATATGGTCCAGCGAGTAAAATACACACTGTTCCGGGAACTAAACTAGAGCGTATACGAACCTCCTTTTGCCGGTTTTGGGCTTTAGTTGGTGCCGCTTGAGTATCCACTTCCATAGACATTTTTAACGCTGTACCTTGTAATCCCAATAATTTACTGTTTTGTCCTATTTTATTAGGAAAGTTGTAGCGATAAATTTAGAACAGTTATAATATTTAGAATAGTATGGTACATAGAATATATTGTGAAAAATAGACGTTGAAATTTGATTTGGAAAATTAATTTTTTTTACAAGCGTTTAACATCAACTGTTACGTTGAATTATTGAACGTCCGTATATATAAAAAAAAAAGAAAAAAAGTTATATTTGAGAGACGTTTTTTGTTTGAAGACCTTTGAAACTTTCGACCGGGACATGATTAACAACTGTATACCATGATTTAGTTCCATTTTCGGCGCTATTTACGCAGCGTGTTGCACATACGCGCACACGATTTGGTACACTTCTAATACCGTTTGACCAAATGTACTTGTTCAATTTATTTTCAATACGTACATCCTGATTAATATATATATACACATATTTTAAGAATACTTATAATGACACAATATTTACTCAATTGGCACCGTATTGTAATATTAATAAACATGCATGAGCATATTTTTATATTATAACTTATTTATAGAGCATACCTCAGTTCCCATTTCTTTCTCTATGAACTTTTTAATTGAACGGATAGCACGTGGTGCTCTTTTTTTAAATTGAACTTTGTGTACGAGCTTTTGTAAATGTATGGTGTATTCTCTGGAAGCAGGGCCAAGCATTTTAGATGTTTTGCCTGATTCTAAACCAGTTATTATTCATAAATGTATAACTACCTTTCGCCATTATTAATAATTAAAAATAAACAGAAATTATTAAGGTTAACTGATTTGTATTAGACCTAACAGTAGATTATATATAAAACTGTTTGTATAAGGTTTTAAACACTTATTAATTTAATTAAACATTTTTAAATAAGAATGTTTTGGTTTTTATGTTTTAATATATTTTTTTTTTTTAATTTGTAATAATACTTCCATTTGATACAAGAGCACTACAAAATGCTGTTCACAGATCTTTTTATAAAATAATTCAAATAATTAAACAAATTATTCAATTCAAAAATAATTATTATAGGCACTAAAAAAATTAACAAATAATAGTACTAATCTTATACTCTAGTATCGAAGCCAGATTATTAGGACTGCTTTAATGATTGATCATGGAAAAAGAGCTCACTGGCTCTAATAGATATGTTTTACTGGATGCACATATTGGTGAAGGTACATACGGGAAAGTAGAGAAAGCCAGAGACTTAGTTGACAATGCGTAAGGAATTTTATACTCAGCTACATAAAGCATAGATGAAAGAACAGTTACACTTTTGCTTAAATAATGTTTTTCTTTAGCGTCGTTGCCATTAAAAAAGTTAAAGTAGAATGTCTTAATGAAGGTATTAAAAATACCAAAGAGCTTCTCACAAGTTCTCGAATTACTGTGTCCTCTATTGGCATCCATTTTACCGTTTTAAGAGAATTAAAAGTTATGTGTGAAATAGACCATCCTAACATAATTTCAGTAAGTAATTGTGTTTTCTCCTTAGCGTCATTAAATGAGTATAAAAATGTTAAATTACTGTTATTTAAAAAATGTTCTACAAAAAATAAATATTATGAAAAAGCTATGCATATGGATGTATATGTATAAATATTCACAAAGTCTTAAATATAATAAATTTACAAAAAGTAAATATCATAGCTTAAAGATGTGTTTGTTGAAGAGGACTACATCAAGCTAGTGATGCCTTATATGGTGTCTGGTATGGATTCTTTATGAACCATTTCAATATTCAGATCTACGAAAAATACTGGAAAGACGTGTTCGATTGAATGAAGCACAAATTAAATGCATATTACTACAAATTACCCAAGGTTTAGCTGAGTTGCATGCTTCTTGGATATTACACCGGGATTTAGCACCAGCCAACATTTTTATAAATAGTGAGGGAATATGTAAAGTAGCAGATTTTGGTCTCTCGCGTTGCTTTGGTTCTCCACGCCCAAATGAAAAATCTTCAAATGTTGTAACTCTTTGGTACCGTCCACCAGAACTTCTTTATGGGGCTACTTATTACCGTAATAATTATTAGTTATATTAAAAAATATAATTTTTTTTTAACATACTCAAATTGTACTAATTTTAGAAGACAAGGTGGATATATGGTCTCTAGGGTGCATTTTTGCTGAATTATTGCAAGGTGGCCAACCTTTATTTCCTGGCCAAGGTGAAATTGATCAATTAGGAAGAATATTTATGTTTCTTGGAACACCAAATGAAGAAAATTGGCCTCATTGTAAAGACCTTCCTTTATTTTTTGAATTTACACAAGAACCTCCTAAACCTTTTTCGAGTGTTTTTATGAACGTCTCCAATACAGCATTAGATTTATTAGAAAAAATACTAGTGTTAAATCCTTCTAAAAGACTTTCAGCTGCTGAGGTAAACTACTTCAGTGTCTCAAACTCTAATAGGTATTAAAACACCCATATTTTGAGTCTCCACCCCAACCATGTAATCCGCAAGATTTGACATTTGCACTATAATTTTCTTGGTCCATTATGAGGTGGCAAATTTACTGGGAAACCGTGTTGTGCGTATTGCTGGTTTGGTATATATGCTGTCAAATCTATGGGCTCCATAAGATTGTTATTTGTTTCCATTACTTTCTTTTTTCGCTTCATGGGCAACACACAAAACCAGTAAATAAATACTAAAACTGACAAAGAAAATAATAACGCTCCCATTAACCAAAATATTGAATAATCGGTTCCAAAATATTGTTCTGATGGGATTTGTGATATTCGCTGATCTTGAAAACCCCAATCCACAGCTAAATTGTTTTTTTACGTGTATATGCAATTTTAAGCTTACCTCTGAATTCATCACAATTTTTTCTTTTATATAAAGCCAACATATGCACAGTAACATCTTCATCAAGTGCTTCATCTGTTCTATCAAATATCAAAAAGTTTTCTGATAAACGACAACTTCTATAATTCGAAACCCTTAATACGCGATCTGTTCAAAAAATCGCTATATAAAAGAATTACATTCATTATTTAGTATATTGCTTTCTGTTGAAGCAAAGATTGCAGGGCAGTAGCAAGTAGTGTTTTCACTGAATTTAAATCTGCTCTAAAAAAATTAACTAAATTAAATTATATAATAAATAATACATTGTAAATTGTAAATAAGAGGTTATTTATAATAAGTTAAAAATAATAAATAAGTTATAAATAATAAGTTATAAATAATTAATTATAAATAATATAAATATAATTATTATTTAATGAATAAATAACATAGGTAATATTATTTATTGCCAAAATAATAATATGATCATATATTAGTTCATTCAATTCCATTAAATATTATGCATGGTTTTACAATAAAAAATTATATAGCAAACATATATATATACATATTAACATACATATATATATATATATATATATATATACAAATATATATACATATATATATACGTATATTTATGCATATATATGTATATAACTAAAATGGAAGTAACACAAATATATGAATTAATAATATAAGTTTTACAACCTTATATAAAAAAAGTATCAGTATACAGATATATTAATACAAAGTTTTACGAGTTAAATATGATAACTAAATGAAATGATAATAAATAATATGATTACTCTGATGCTTAATTTCATAGCTTCAATAGTTGTTGTTTTGTCTTGCCCTATATAAGTTCCATTGGATATCGCGACATATCCAAGTCCTAATTAAAAAAATCAAAAGCCAAAATAATTTACTTAATCCAGTGAAGTCACCACCAGTTACTCTTGCCTCAAAACTTGTAGATGATAAAGTACTTACAAAAGCGTGCAATTTAGAGTTTTTAGGCTCATTTTGAATCTTGAAACAATATATGTTTACTTATTAGGGGACAATTGTTTACATACATTAACATAAAAAATATTTTATAGTTATACACAGATTTATTATTATTCAAATATTAATGATACAATTATTTATATAATTAGTAAAATTAGTAATAATATAATTAACAATTTTATTGATAATATATTAATTATTTAATTAAAATAGTTGCAAATAAGTTATATACGCTAATCAATCATCAAAATATTACTGCTAATATTAGAATAGGAGGAGAAGAAAATATTTGAACTGATCGATCTAATGGATGCGTAAATGTGATTCTAATTATGGCTGAAGTTAAATTTTCCACACCGGCTAATTTTATAATTTTTACGTATTTCAGTACCAACAAAAGACCTATCAGAGCTCGCTTCTTTGAACACTCCAGTTTGAAAGATAATCCATCTGTATGGCTCTAATCTGTGACCTTCGTGACTTGAGGTTAAGTATAACTCAAATTCTCCACCAGCTATCCCATTAGTATTTACATGCAACGTATGAAATTTATGCTCTGACTTTGATATGCTTATGTGGGGTAACACCACCTGAATACACAAAATGATATATTTTCTAATATATTTAGATATATACATTGTTCAGTATGTGAATAAGTATTTTATAATAAAAGAAGAATTATCTATATATATTTACAAAGGTAGTATTCGGATTTATAGCTGATGGCAAAGTTAGGGTTTTTGAACCATATTTTGTTGACAAATAAGTGACACCCTCTTGCATAAATAATTCCATGTTTCTTAATAGTATTTTTTAGAAAAAGTAAATATTTTCATGGGATTAAAACATGCATAATTAATTTAAAACGAAAAAGATGTTTATTGAACCAATAATAGTCGAAGCGGTTACTTGGGTTCTTTTAAATTTAATTAAAAATGGAATTTATCTTTTGCTTCTTTTTAAATTTTTATTATTTTTATTAATGCCCACTAATATATATGCATTAATTTACATTTCTACTATCAAAAAATATAAATATGATAACCAACGGTAAATTCGCTAATATAGTCATACCTATGTAATACATCATAATTTCTAACTTCCGCGTATGATGCTACATTACTTCTTTATAACAAAGAAATATAAATTAAAGAAATAATCATAATTATATTAGTGATAATTAATTGTTGTGAATTTAACAGTCAATTATCTTCACAGAACATTCACGTATAATAATATTGCTTCAATGGCATTTTTTACAATTAAAAGATTTTTTACGTAAATTATATTTAATTGAAATTTATTGAACAGATTATAATTTTAATAATTTACTGAAATGTGCATTATGATAGGAACTTTTTTAAAATCATTATCTGAGCAATACAACCATTGATGTTGAGTAATCTTAGTAATAAGTCAGATTCATCAATTGTTAAATTATTTTAAATATGACTTCATTTTAAATTGTAGCTGTGATCCAAGATTCTTGTCAAAGTAATTTTTATTTTATTAAAGCTGTTTAGAGCAAAAAAGCATATATAAAGATTGCATTTTAAATTTTAGTAATATTTTTAAAAATAATATAGATGCGGGCGCTGAGAAAAATATGATAATTTATTACGCAATATTCATTTATTTCTATGTCAAAGAATCTTCGTCGTTGATTCATAAAGATAAATCAAGTTTATCATTAAATTGTGATTATTAACTGATTATACTCTAATCTAATTTAGTTAATGCCGCTCCAAGTGAATTTATGGATTCTGTATCAAAACAAATTGATAAATTGGCAAATGATGTAAGAGATTCTGGCATTAATATAACGTACTCAATTGATATTTTCATTTTCATAATAGTACTGATGAACATTATACTCCCATGACTGCTTTAATCAAATTAAATGTAAGTAGATTAACATAAAAAAGTTATTTTAAAGGAAATCAAAGAAAAAGCATATTCCATGCCTCGATTCAAGCAAATTAATCATGAAAAAGGTTTTTCATCATCTACTGTAAGTAACTAAAAGGTTTTTATTCATTCAATATTAAAATAAGCTTATGTCTTAAAGCTAATTGTATATAGTTGCTCAATTACAATACGAAATAAAAATATGTATGTATTGAATCCATAAAAATAATAACAATCAGCCACTTATACAGTACAATTATAAGCTATAATAGCTATCAATCATATGTATAGTAATGCAATTGCGCTAGATAATAATTCAATGTTTCAGGTTGCTCCTAAATTTTATGGTAGTTATTTCGATGCTGAAAAACTTACATTTGATACTGGTAAAACAATAGTTTACTAATATTGTTTAGCAAATAAAATTCAAAAAGTTGTTAATGATGCCCTTTCTCTTAGTATGGTATATATAACCTATATGATTATATTAGTAACTGGCATCGATGACTATATGGGATTTAGTAAACGCCAATCTCATATGGACCAAGTTAAAAAGGCTAAAATAGCATTAGCTGCTCATTTGGATCCACTTTCTGTTGCTTATGTAACTGGTTTGAGTAAAAAAGAAGTTGATGAAATACTTGATGAAATGAAGTCATAATTGCCATACTCAAATTAAATATGATTTAAATTATCACGTTGTATGTATTAATATAAATATTTAAACTATATATATATATATATATATATATATATATATATATAGTTTAAACAAATCCACTGATTTTTTAGCTTAGATATTACATTTTGTTGTTTTGTTAGTTCAATATCTTCACTTTATTTCAAGAATTAAATCATAATAATTGATCAAATGTGACTGCAACATGAAAATATTTTAGGTTGTTTTGTTTCAGCTTTCAGCCAAATTCTTTAAATGTTATGTATGTATAATACATAGGCTTTTGTTTACTGTCAGCCTGTATTACAAACTTCGAAAGTTATAATTTGAAGCAAAGTTTGAACTAGTTTTTTATAGCTCAAAATCTTATAAGATCAAATGGACATAAATGTATAAAATAATGTATTACGCTTGTACAGTTGAATTATTTGTTTAAAAACTTCATTATATAGATGACTATAATTTAGTGATAGTATAATTGCATTTTTTTTATTTTTTTGCTATTTTATTGAAACGTAACAATGTGAATAAGAAACTTTAATCACTATTTTGGAAGTCTGAATTTGTCCTGAAAAATATATTTATAATATAATTTAATAAAGTACAAACGAAATCAATAAATGAATAATCAATTTGATTATTTTATAATTCTATAATATAAATTGAAACGATAAGGTAAATTAAATAAATTAGTAATTTTATTTTAATTAAAAAAAAAATTACGTATATGCTACAAACATTCATTTAAAACTTATTTAAATTGAGTAAGAATATAAACTTATTGAAAAAACTTACAAATTACCTTAATTGATTTCTAATTAAAATATAATAAAATAATTCGTTTACGTTATCAAATTGATAAAGGATATTTGGATTCAACATTGTTGGAGCAGTATAAAGAAAAAGAAGTAATAAATTAATTAAAACAAAGAAAATGACTCCCGATCATAGAATAAAATATACAAAAAAAGCTATTAATTAGAAAATCTATTGAGGTTCTTCTTCATAATCAACTGCATCTTCATCTTCTTCGTCTTCTTCTTCATCATATTCATCCTGATCATCATCTTCTTCTTCTCCTCTATCGTCATCGTCTTCTTCATCTTCCTCGTCATCTTCATCGGCATCTTCAACATCAGGGAACTGAGAAACTGAATCTTTGTCATCTTCATCTTCCTCTTCATCTTCTTCTTCTTCTTCTTCAGAGTCTATTGAATCACTTAATTCTTCTTTATCAATTTCTTCTTCTCCGCCAGAGACTTCCTCTAAAAAAAATCACATTATAATATTTAATGATTGATTTAATTATTCAAAAATAAAATTAATAGTAAATTATGTAAAATAGTTAGTGAGTAAGAACATAAGTTATAATATGTCAAATCGTATAATTTATACAAGTTATGTATTACCTTCTGGTATCTCTTCCACGGGCACTATTTCTTCCTCTTCATCAGCCGTTCTTGCTGCTTTCTTTTTTGGCATCTTTTTGACGGGATCTATAAAGAAATAATTGCTACTGAACATATACAAAGTTTAAAAGAGTTATGTGTTAAAAATATTAGAAATATAGAGCATATAGATCTCATATTATTATGCTTTATAATTATATCAATTTGAATGAGTATTAAAATGAATAATAGATATATTATTTAAATTTAATGTAAGTTTTGCAAATATTAATCATTATTTTGATAAAAAATATATATTAAAACATAAGTTCATTACCTCTAGGCCGTTTTTGCTTAGACATTATAATTGTTTATATTAAGATGCTAATTAACAGATGTGGGTACCTGGATGAAGTTCTGTCACAGCTGTAAAGCCGCATATAATTTTTTACATATAGTAATACCACGAAAAGATACTTGCAACTAATTTAAATATATATCAGATACGGTAAAATATATAGTGTATAATGCACTAACACATATGTGTATTTTTCATTAAATTTTCTAATTATATGAAGTCGTCTAAAATATCTTGGAATTTTTTGGAAAAAAATTATAAGAGATGTTTATTATATAATTTGAAAGTCATTATTGCTGTCAAATGATGTTATTGATGTGTGTGCAATTATAAATATTCAATAAATTATGTTTCGTCTAATTGATTTTGAAGATAAATTAGCATTCTATTGCATTCTTTTATAAAGTTAGTGTGGCAAGTTGTTATACCATTTGGACCAGTTGGTGGATCTGAAGGCATTATTGCATTTAATGGTTCAACGTTAAATAAACGAAATTTAATTTTAGTTTCATCACGATAAGTTTCACTTTTTGCTTGAATTTTAAATACATACAGTTTATATAGTCTTTGTGTAAAATAGTCTTCATAGTTTTGATATACATCTGTACTTGTATAACTTTGAAATTGAATATCGACAAGAGCATCTGGTTCTATATTTCCCATAAGTTGGCTTCCTTTAGCAGCAATAGCAGTACATTTCAAAGATCCTGAATGATCACTTATTTCGATGTTAAGCAAATATCTTCTAACTGGTTTGTTTACTTGCTTCGAACAATTAGAACAATACGCAGGCTGCAGATTGTTGGAAAAAATATCTTCAGTTTGAGTATCAGGAACGGAATCAGAATTATTTTCATTATTTGGTGCTACTTGGGTTACTTTTTTGTTACATGTGGGACACGCTATCCAAAATATGGGGCGCGTTCTATCAATATGAGTTAGTACAGCTGTACAATTGAACCAATATCCTTTGTCTTCAAATTCTGCCTCTGATGTATTTGAGGATATTTTTTTATTGATTTCGGCAATGGTTATATGTTCTGAAGTTTTAACATCCATTGACCATGCCAAATTTGTTAAAAACGTGAATTGGATAAATTTACCTTCAGTTGAGTACCAATTTCTCAAAGCTTTGGTTATTTCGCTATTATCATTAACTTTAATGGTAGTTAATGGATTTGTGCTTATTTTTTTGCCGTTAAACTCATCGACACGAGCATCTAAATTGACAAAGAAGTGATATTTGATATTTTGTTATAATTTATGTGAAATATTTTATAGACTAAATGGAATAAGTATCTTAGTGTAATAAGTATCAAGTTTCGTTCGTATATACATATATATATATCAAGTTTTTATACCTAATGATATTATAATGTTTAAACTATAATAAACTATTTAAACATAATCAACTTTACTTTCAATGAATAAAACAGGATTTTCCATTGATTTGTTGACTATATTCAAAAGAGGATCTGATGGTTTGTTTCCCCATAATGTCAAATCAATTGACGCTCCTGAATCGTCTACTAAAGTTATTTCTCGTTTTGCACGAGTTTGTCCCGTCGAACGAGTTAATACGTCAGAAATATCTGCTATACTTATACATACGGCATATAAAGAAATAAGAGTTCCTTTTGATATTTCAGCTATAGAAGAAATCTTAGATAAAGGTGTTTTTTCTTTTTCAGGTATATTAGGGTCATCTTCAGAAACCCATTGTATAATGGCATCTTCACTAAATTGAATTTCGTAATTATGTGGAAGATTATTAAATTTCCTATTTGTGGGTCTTAAAATACCTTTTGAAACCAAATATATTTCATTGTCTCGAATAATATCATTAAATTTGTCTACTGCTCGATTAAAAAAAGTACAACGTATCGATGAGCTTTTATCTATCAAATCTATAGACAATAATTTGCCTTCTCCTTTGTTGTTTGAGTAATATTTTGGTTCTTTTTTGTTAATAAATCTTCCTTTTACCAACCATCTGCCTAAGAATGGGTTAAGACTAGCGATTTCAAGTATTTGACCTTCTGTTTTACGCGCAATAGGCGCTTTCGGATATCTGTTATATGGCTCTGTTCTTATAGGCGCTGTATTTTCATTTCTACTGGGTTTGAAAGATTTTGGAGTATTTTCATTATCAGGTTGTGCATTATTAGATACAAATTCATTAAAATGATGCTCTCCCACTTTAGATTTTTTAGGTTCAATCTGTTGGTCATTAAATTCTAAGTTAGAAAGATGATTTGATGGTTGATATGGAGTGTTTTGATTTGAAGGAAGCTGATTTTGGACTGTAACTTGTGAATGTTTTGATTGAGGGTATTGATTAGGGGGAACGACTGTCTCAATAGTTCGAGGAGGATGCACGGTCGATTCATATTGGTAATGAGGTGATGGGGGAATTTGCGAGTTATAATTTACTTTTGGAGGTTGGGGCATTTGACATTGTCCTTCTACTGAAGAATTTTGGAACTGGTTCATATGACTTTTATGAAGCGAGTTTAACCCTTGAGTAGTTTGATTCTGATTTGAATGGAAGTTTTGAGGTTGATTCATTTCATGTAATAATTGATTTTGATTGGTGTGGGTTCTATAAGGCGGGTTTAGACTCTGATTTGAATAATGGGTTTGATGATTATTAATTGGTGATATTTGACTTTGTTTTGCATAAGGATTTTCAGTTGGAGGATTTATTGAAGAAGGCTGTAAATTGCTTCTGTGAGATAAATCAGGAGATATGTTCAAATATGGATGAGGTTGAGGATTTAAATTGTTGTGATGGTACTGATTATAAGAATTAGAATACTGGAAATCTGGTATTGTTGAATTGGATTCATGAGGAAGATAAGCTTTATTAATTTCACTATGAACTGAATTATTATTTGACGAAGACTCAGGGTTTTGTAAATTAGCATATTTTGGATCATTGAACACTTTATCGTTTTGCATTTTGAAAGACGGTGGGAAAGGTGGAGATGAGTCATACGAATTAGCTTTACTTGAAGCAAATTCCTTTTTTTCGTAATTTTTAGAATCGACTGAAGTTTTTGAATGTATTTGATGAAGTGGAGGATACTGATTAGGAGGCAATACTTCATATTTGAAGTCTGTAGGGGAATCCAATTTTGGTGAGTCTGGCAGTACTTCATAAGTATTTTTACCATTTTTATTAAAGGTTTTAAATCCAGAATTTGTATCATAATTTTGCTGCGGTATCGCAAATGGGGTCATAGGAGGATATTTTTGAGCAGCGGTTCCTTCTCCTGAAGAAACATCATTTATCGACGACTGACAGCTAACAAAATCTGGCCTCTCATTATTTGTATTTAAGTTTGAGCTGTCATTTTTGTTATTATCAGGACTAGATATTATTTGCAATAATTGAGCTGGAGCACTTTCATAAGGATAAGGAAGCGTTGCTTGTAGTCCTTGAAACGCATCTGGTACATTCCGCAAAATTGCCATTTTTGATATTACAAAAACTATTTCAGACTTGCCATTTATTCTACGCGCTGAATAATCCAACAATTGTACAACATCTGCTGGTTTCGGAACGTCACCTTTGACACAGCAATTCAATCCAGTTGTTGTACTACGTACAAGATATCGTGTAGTTGAATTGTCTTCACATATTTGAGAACCGCCATCAATCAATGAAGCAAAAATTTTGGTTGTTCTTATTTGGACTTGACACATGAGCAAAATTGGTTGCGGCACTGTGCGCTCCAAAGCTGCATTGTCAAAGACACCAAACGTTAAATCATCAGGAATGGGCATTTTAACATTAATTAAAATCCGTATTTTGGTGAAGTGTAATAATTGTCATGACGGGTGTCATCCAGAAATTTACAGAAAAAAAAAAAAGCATATTTGATTTTTAGCAGTATTAAAATGGTTAATCATAATTCAAAAAAAAAATTTGTCTAAACGTATATGTTTTGTATGTTAATAAACATTTATTATTTTTATTAACATGATTAAATTGTTTTTTACTATATAATGTAAAACGCTAGAAATAATATTTACCAATTATATTTATGTAGTAAATATAAATTAACTTAAAGCGAAACTCAATAAAAAATTTTTTTAATGCGTGAATTTTTTAGCTTAATACTTATACAATATTATAATACTTATTATATTAAACGTTCTTGTAATCAATTAATCAGTTCCGTGCACCTAATGAAGAAAAAAATAGGTAAATTAAGTTAAATATTTCACGTTTAAATATTTTTCAGTTAATACTGGTGATAAGGAAGAAACTAAGAATATTTCTAAACCCAAAAATATCAAAAAACTTTTAAATGAAGGTTATGTTGAAGATAAAAATGATTTGTCTTCAATAATTTACGTCAAAAGATTGGCTCCCGCATTTGAGGAAGCTCAGTTGAGGAAGTTTTTCTCTCAATATGGTGAAATAAAAAATTTAAGACTGATTCGATCAAAAAGAGTAATATTATTAATATATATACGCATATTATATACACATATAAATAAATGTATGTTTCAATCTATTCGTGTTGCGAAAAGATTTCCGTAAATATGTAAAATCAATTTTTACAAATATTAATTAGTATATTATATACACTTAATATTTTACTTATATTGAACAGACAGGACGCTCTAAAAGATATGGCTTCATAGAATTTGAAAGCCCAGAAATAGCTGAAATTGCAGCTACATCAGTCGACAATTATCTCATGTTTGGAAGTATCATGAAAGCTGAAGTTTTACTCACAAAAAACGTTCCCAAAAGTAAGAAATTACTTTCTGTTGTTCATATGATTTTTTAGCACTATTTACCGACTACTGTAAACATATTAAAAAGAATTTTAAAGTGAAAATTGAAATGCAACGTAATCTTGAATCTGGTACTTTTTTTATTAATCTTCACTTTGTATTAGCAAAAAAAGCTGTAACACCTTCAAAGGCTTGGCGTTTAGCAAAGAAAGAAATCAAGCAAGCTAAACTTTTTAAACGTATGAAAATTGATATAAAGCCTTATTTAATGTCTGTTGCTCGTGAAAAAAAATAATTTCTTTTTTTTTTTTTGTTTATAAGTGAAATTTTTTTCTGAGAAAAAAATAAAATATAAATATTATTCCATAAATGTATATTTATTAATAAATTACATACAAATACTTCTTGTTTTTCTTATAACAAAAGATTATCAAAAAATTCTTGTATGGAAGGTTGAAAGCGCACAGCCTTAGCATCCCCGCTTTCATACTTGAATATAAAGTGTCGCAAATTTCTAAAGTCTTCATTGAAAGTTTCATCATATAGTGCTTTATTAGGGATTTGTTTATTGAACTTTTTTTGGATAATTTTGCGTTGCATTTCTTTTAGTTTATACATCAAAATATCAACTGACGGCACTGTTTTTAAAAGTTGTAATCGATTGTGTCGTGTGCTAGGCATAGTCTTGAGAATTTCTTGGTTTTCCTTATTAATTATTTGAATATTTGGTCTTGCTGCAACATTGTAAAGAATTTCTTCAATGTACTGCTTGAATGTTGCGTATACATTATTTCGCTGTACAAGTATATATTCATAGTCATCAAATATTTCTTCCTCATTAAAATTATCTGTTATTAAAGATAGTTTGAAAGACTCGGTTTTTTTCATTTTATTCATAGTTATACTGGTGTATGAATTTATATTCAAAGTGAAGAAACTTTGAAAGAAAAATGGTAAACATGCATCCATTGCATATTTCCCATAAGATCTGCGATAATTTTTTATCCTATGCTTCGTTGCATATATATACTGTATTAATTCCTCGTAAACGGATTTGGAATATTTTAGATTATATGTAATAAGCAATTCCAACGAATGGTGTAATATATTAAGAGGTTCTTGTAAACTTGTATCTCCCAAAGGCAATCCAGGCCCTGTATTATCAATAATTAACGAGAATATGAATATTTATTCCATATATATATAATATGGAATCAGAAAATGCTCTATATATAATAATTACTTGGCAAATAAGTAAGACTACTATATTTTTTAAATGTCAAGCGGTCATGGGAGTTTTTCTTTGAAAATAAAATAGTGGGAGTGCACATAACTGTTAGGTAATACAGTATGTCAACTATAAAAGAAAGATCTTTTGGTGTATTCTTAAGGGCATCAAATTCAATGTTAGCTATTAAGCTATTAAGTATTTTTATTCTATTATACATAAGTAAATGTATATATTATATACCTTCTTTGTTCTATGGATTGACCTTGATTATATACCGTCATTGCATATGGTAATACAGAGGAAAATTGTGATGATTTACAGTACTGTATTATATGTAAAAATAGACATTGGATAATCTAAATTATGCCATATATTAACAGTTATTACCCCTGACTGTAAATTAGGTGATTCCAAAGGCATTCTATCATACAAACTTAATAAATCTGAGTACTGTATAATTCTTATTATTACTGTTTACAGTGAAAATTTGAGACCTTTGAAGAATACGGATCATAAATTTTAATCTATAGTAATATTTAATTTCTATATGTTTATACTTTATAAAATTGTTCTTGCAGCATTGCTATAAACTTTGTACTATTGCAAACTAATGAGGTTATATTCAATTCATGTCTGTCTAAACAATTTTATTTCAAAGCTGTTACTTATTTATTTTTTCATCGAAAATGTCTTCTATTATTTTTTGCTCAGGTTCTTTGAGATCAGCAGACAATATTTCCCATATGTCTGGTAATTTGTCCATATGGAAATCTTTAGTAGTGCTAAAGAAAGTTAGAGACATTTAAACTAAATGTAATTTAGTTTAATTACAATAAAATAATTATCAAATAATAGCAGAAAATATATGGGTTAAAATAAAGTGTAAATTAATTATATAAAATTTTGATTATATATTTGATGTACAGTATATTAAATAAATTGTCAATAAAGATAGTAAGGTAATAAAGGTTAATTCGAATAAAAATTATGTGGAAATAAACTTACCTAGCTAAAATTTGAAGATTCTGTATACAAACTCTAATATCATGTCTAGCTAAATCTATTAACTTCGATAAATATTGGGTAGGGATTTTAATTTTCTCACGGTTGATTATATATTCCAGTCTATGAAATTATAACTTATTAAAAAAAATTGAACCTTTTGAGTAATTTTTGATTCGAAATTTCTCCATAACTAGCTACTAAAGCTTTCTGACGTAAGTTGCGTAATGCTTTAGAATATATATCTTGACAACAACATATAATGGGACTAAAAAGAGCTTTGTGTATTATAAAACGTTTACCGAGTATGTTTATATTTAACAGTAGGAAGTTTTTGACTCAAATAATTTGCTAATGTATAATCACAATTATCCATGTCATCCAAAAAAAGAAGATAATATCTATGGTATATATAACAACAACTCTTGCATACTTTTTTTTTTTTGCAGGTTCTTTTTGGAATGTCTGATTCATAAGGGCTGTATCATATGAGCTAATGCTTTGGAATGCTAATTTAATCTGATCTTATTAAATAATTTATATAATTGATGTCTTGTACCGATAGAACGTTCATTACTCGCGTCAAATTCTATGATTTCGTAACTAAATTTATTTCTAACATGTGTTTTTTTAATTACCCTGCTTGCCGAGCTAGTATGCGCACGGTAGACGTTTTTCCGCACCCTGGAGGCCCAGATAAAAGCAGGAATGGATTAAGAGGATTTTTTGCGTTCTATATAAATTAAGTAAACGATATTCAGTATAAAAAAAAACACACCTCAGCTTCAGATTTCGGACCAATATTTATAAATCGTTTAAGCCATTGCAAGATTTGCCGATTAGTTGATTCATCCGTTAATAAGTCCAAATAACTTTAACAAGTAATATATTATTTTTATAGTACATCAACAAAATATTTAATGTGCTGGTACAGCTAAAGTTCATTTTCCATATACAGATATTCGATTATATGTAAATGTGCATATTATTAGAATAAATATATATTAATAAATGAAATGTAGAACTATACAATGAAATGTGTATAATATGTATATATATATATATATATATAATTATTTAATACATTTATATATATATTAATTAATTTTTGGAATAAAGCGTATGTATGAATTTTGCATATGAATAGATTATAGCATACTTTCTAGGTTGATATTTAACAATCCATGATTCAGGATTAGAAAGATATGCTGTGGTTTTGATATGTTCAGAAGGTTTTTTGGTGATATTTTCTGGACTGATTCTATGATTCCATATCAATTCATAATTTTTAATTACTGAGGGTGATTTGTTTGCAACCTAATTATGAAAATGAGAATTTGAATCCAATAATAAAGTTACTGGGATATAAACTTGTGAGTTAGAAATTAAACAAGTGAAGGATTGACAAAAGGATACATTAGATGGTGATTCCTATTAAATTTTGGAACATATATATATGTAATACATGAATAGTTCCAGTATCAGGTTGTATGGGATTTTTGAGTACTTGGGTATGTAGCCGCTTATATAAAGAAAGATTTTGTAAAACTATAAAATCATTCGTTTCTTTTATAAATGCGTTCAGAAATTTATCAGTTTTATCAATAGAAGGTTTTTTTTTTTTTTTTTTTAATTCATCATTAAAATCTACGTTAACTTCCAAGGTACGTTTTTTTACAGTTTTATTTTCAATATGTTCCTCAGGTGTATATTCAAATAAAAAATCTATATCATCTATTTGCATCAGATGATGTCTGTCAGCTTAGTTTGCCAGTTCCCCGTCATCTATTACAAATTCTTTCAGAGTTTGGTGTAGCTTTTCGAATTTTTCATCAGAAACATAACTGAAAACAATAAATATATTTACAGACCATATAATATTAGTGATAATTTATTATTATAAAGTATATTGTTTGAAAAATCTACAATATATTAGATATTATTAACAGATTGCGTTACTCTTTTATTAAACAGCTCATATATACTATCAATAAAATGCAAAGTGTAGAAGGCAGGTTTTTTATAAAAACCATATATGCAATAAGTTATTTAATTTACACTCCTATAGTGCTTTGAAGCCAATGCATTTATAATTAATCGTTTTTTATTCAAATTACTTTTCAGACAACTCGGGAAATTTATCTTCAAGATCTTCCTCCAATTCATCTACATCCATTTCTTCCTGATTTTTAATGTTTTTGGGTCTTTCCATTTCCAATTTCTTATATTTATTTTGACGTGATCTAATACGTTTCTTTTTTACCAATATAACATTATATTGCATCTGTATAAAAAATGATTTAAATAAGCGTTACCTCTGTTGAAATATCAATTTTATCCCCGGCTATATTCAATGTTGTTAAATCGTATCCTAATAATGTGTCACCAGGGTAAATATGATTCAAATGTGTCAATACAATGTGTCTTCTGTCATTAACGCCTAGGTCTTTAACAGCAGCTAGCTCAACTTCATGTAGTGAGATTTTTTGAGAAGGATTCTTGTAATTTTGGACTTTCTCAACATTCAGTACAATAAATTCAGTTAAGTGACGTTTATTTAAAACTGAAAAAAACCAATTTCTTACATATAATATCCAAAATATATGATATCTCATATTAAAATAATATACAATATATAATACTTGATATACAATACATAATATGTAAGGCTATATAAGTATGTATCTATATATATATCTATTTATGTACATATATAACAATAGTTTATATAGTATAAGCATTTTATTAGATTAAATTCAAATACCTACTTGAATTAAATGGGAATTTCCAGTATTTTTCGGAAGCTATAGCTAAACTTTTAGCTGTAAAGGGATCTATCAAATATATATCAGTTGTAATTTTAAGACACAACAGAAATTGACTACTTCCTCCATAAACTTGGGATGCAATATTGCGAGGTAAATAAACCTATAAATCAATAGACATTGTTTTTATCTAAATGAATATGTCGTATATATTATATTTTATAGTGTGAACTTAATTGCAAACAATTTTGTATAGTGAAAGAGGTTTATGAAATGAAGTATAGAAATGATTTGATTAAACATACCAGATCGTCTCTACATATTGTACACACATCGACTGCATAAGTGTGTTTAAAAAAAGCTGTATTGCTCTTAGGATCATGAGAAATCATTTGGGATGCATACTTAATTTTAACTGGAAGGGCTGCATTTACAAACTGAGCAAATCGTTGCGCTCTTGATCTTGACGAAAACTGAAAATCAATGCCGTCTGGAGCTTCCAAGATTCTTAAAACTTTCTACATAATAACAATAAATGACGACACAGTATAAATTGACTTAATTATAATTATAAAATTTTACAAAGTATATATATTTATTTATAACTAATAACAATTATTACAAGAAGATATACCCAATTTCGTCAATATGAAATATCGGTATATTTTTATATAATTTTGTGGAAATATTCAAGAATAATTGCCAATGATTATCTATTACTACATTAAACTATTAAAATATATTTAATATGTCGTATTTACTTAAGTATATTTCTAAACGATTTCAAACATTATAAATTCGTACCTCGTGAAGATTATAGCGTAAAATTAATTGTTCAAGATATAAAAGGGAACGTTTATGAGCAACTCTTTGGCGTACTTGAACTACAGCGTGCCATATATGAGGGGTAAATGCTTGTTTGCAATCATCACATTGAGTAGGTATAATTTTAAATTCTACTACACAGTCCTGTTCTACAATAACTCCTAACTGGCATTCTTGCTGTACTACTAATTTGATACGTATACGGCGACTATGAGGTTCCGTGTACAAAAACTGAGCATCTACCAAACGTAAACCATTTTTTTTTTGGAGTGCTTTTATTTTTTTCAAACAAAGCGCCAATAGTTCATTAGACTCCCATGTACATGCCATCCAAGGTGGACGTTGATATCTTTCACAATGCTTACAATGAGACACTGTTAAACTTTTCTCAATTATTTCTGTTATATCAATTCGTTCTTCTAAACAGCTTGTACATGTTGCCAATAAATTGGCTTCAATTTTTTGACCACAGCGGCAACATAGAATGCAGCTTGGACTAGAAAGTATTACACTTTCCATTTTCTTAATAATAAAAGGTCTAATAACTGTCCGGCACTACCGATCCGTACTTTCTGCTTCTATTATTTCAAGAAGCTTTACAGCAAACACTTCATTTTAAACAATACAATAATATATTATTAGTTCAATATGCAAAGTTTTAAAGCTTTATTAGTAGTAAGTTGAAATGGACTGATGTTCGAGAGAATTTGAAATAATATAAAACTATATATATTAATATATTTACACTGTCACTAATACTTGTAAATATATACATTTGTTTGAGAACTTGATGAATATGATCACTATCATGTTTGTTTGATATAATCTTCAGCATATCAAGTAATTCATGAATCAGTACCTCCATTTATATCTTTCTGTGAGAAAAAATCGAGTTAAAATTTATTCATTACCTCGAAATGTTTTTTAATATTTTCTAACTTCTTCTTTTCTAATATTGTATGAATTCTTTTTCTATGTACCCAGTTTTTCTGTATTTTTTAACTCTATGAAAATAGTTATGAGTTTGAATTTACCTTCCAGTTCTTCGCTCAACTTTGCAGTTTGATCTGTAATATTAGTAAATAATAAAATCATTGACCTGATAAAGCTTTGTTATGCTTTTGTATCTGAAATTAGTCTTTAATTGAATAAGTAATTTACTTTTTGTTCTAGTTTATTTTTATTGAGTTCTTCCAACGATTCTTCGTACTCCTCTGTTAAAATGCGTTGCCATATTTCAATCGTTTAACCTTTTTCAAGTTTCATAGCTCTCTCATGTCTTGCTCTTTCCAGGTTTGCTTCAGCTAAGCAAAAATAAATTAGATGACTATATAGATGATCAGAATTTAGTATTCAAAATGGGAGCTTATACAAAATTTACTATTATAAATTTACTATAGTAGGGCACCTGTTCGTTTATCTTGGCGAGCTGCTTCTATTTTCAAGTTTTCTAAGCGCCTTAATTCTGCCGCTTTTTGATTAGCTAGTTGCTCTTTCGCAATTTCTTATGCTGCTTTGAAAATTTTTTTTTCTTATGAAACCTGCTATTGCTTCTCGTGATTGCTGTCCTATAACTTGATCTTCAATAGCTTGTGCAAGTTTCTCATTTTCTTTTAGAGATCCCACGCTGAAGTTTATTCATGTTATTAATATAGATAACCTGTGTCCAAATACTTTTTTGTTTTTGTACTGGCTGCCTGGCGTTAAATTAACTTCATCGGTTATAATTGCTGTATGTGGTTTATTGATTTTGTGTTGTTTCTGGGTTGTATAGCCATAATTTGTGTAGATCAATGACAATATAATTAATAGAATTTTATTTTGAATTAAAGCACTCATTTTTTAAGTTTCAGTTTACATTAAATCTTATGGAGGCGGTAGTTGTTTTTTCAACTTAAAAATGTATTTTTAAAAATATGAGAAAATGAGCTTTTTTATGCAAGTGAATTAAATATTAGTATACGTTCAAATTAATCAATACTCTCATGTTGTTATCTTCTAAAGTTTCTTTATAAGTGCTTGTTTTTTTAACACTTATTTTCTCCTAATGTTTTTTTTTTGACAATTAAATATATTTGTCCGTTACTATATCATGATACAATTAATGACAGCGGTATCTTGCATGCTGTATAATTTACTTTCTATTTAATAAGTTATAATTATTTTCTTTTAAAATGATAGAGCAAAACGTTCCAAGTGAGGTTTTTTTTTTAATTATGTTTATAATTAGAGCTTGAATTCCAATTAGATGCTTTTGACGAGGGTACTCAAAATACGTCATCCGCGAGAAGTAGATATACATTGGGACTGGCTAAAGCCACTATCCCCCGTGAAATCAGAAGTCCATGGTCTACTGGCCAGTCCTATAAACGTACAAATACTTTTACGTCATATGTATACATCAGATATCCCATACTCACAAAAACTTTTAAAAGCAGGAGATCATTTATGTTTGTGTGGTACCTTAGAGCACTGCCCGTTAACTGTAAGTTGCTTTTATAAATTATACAAAATATGTTTATACACAATTTATGAGGCATTGTATGCATATAAACTTACCAGTGAAAACACAAAAATTGGATGGTATTAATTTATTCTATTAGGCTACGTTACACTTACCCCCCTGCAGTTTTTGCCACGGGCTAAATAAAGCCTCAAATCCCAAAATTCTCCGGTATTATCCATGTGACAAAGGATGGTGGACGCTTCGTCATCAAGTTATAAGATTCAGACAAATTGCAGGAATGGAACAAATTGAAGAAGTTTTACCTTATTGTATGCCCTATAGTTCATAAATTACTTTCCTATTTAATTACTTTTTGTTATAAATGCTGTTAAAAAAAAAAATTAATTACCTGGTTTTGTGGAAGTAACCACAAACCTTTAAAAATATTTTCATAAATATTTTAAAAATTTTATTAAAGAAATCATAGCATGTTTGCAAAAGTTTTCACCAAAATTAACGGAAGCAAATTTATAACTAATTGTGTTTTAACTATTGTAAGTTATTACTTCCTTCAAATTTTGATAAAGCTTACTTTTTTGGCAGATTCTGTTTCTGTTTTATTGTGAACTGATCAAATGGTTTTCAAATAGAGACAGTAAAGAAAAAAAAGTATTTCAGTACTCTGTAGCTTCCCTTTTAAAAGCTCGCAAAGCTTTAGTAAGTTTGTGACGTAACTGAGAAATTAACAGAATCATGAAAATTTGCTAAAATCAGAAAACTCAATGATTTCCTTAATAAGTAATAAAATTTTTGAAACAGAGTAAATTATAAATACGATTTTTTTTACTTTTCCAGAAAAGCTAATTATTCAAGCAAAACTGAAGAAAAATCTAAAAATGACCAAAATTATGGAAACCCCAGTTTTTGATAATATATAGTTTAACTATTTTATCATAAAATAATTAATTCTCAAACTAATATAAAAAAATTGTTCGTTTTTTTTTTTGATGTTTTGTAATTAAAGCAGATATTTTTTTTTAATTATAAAATACACGATTGTCAATTAATTGTTTTGATGAGGCACACGCATGATACATTCCAATACCAGTCTTGATTTAACTAGAAATGAGTTAATAAAAAATGCAAATTTTTATTTTTCTACCATTGAAAGTAGCTATAATCTTTTCTTGAGGGTTTAAGCACGAGGATACAAATTTTTTGTCAATTTCACAATTTATAGTAAGTACTTTATCAAGATAATGGAATTTGTAATATTTTTGTTATTTAAGACAATTAGTTACAATATATTTTAAGCTCGAAGACATTTAAATAATAATAATAATAATTTCACATTTTTCTTGATTTATTGCTTGTTTTCTTCAAAACACGTTCTTGTAATTTATATCCACGATTCAGCAATAAGTCAAATATAATATGCTGTATGATTGTAAAATTATGACAATGCCATAAAATTATAGCGGTAGTCAACTTTTCAGTGGTGTTCACTCCTTGAGTTGGTTCAAAGCATGTATCTAAGATGCTCACATAATATCATTGTTATTATTATTATTATTATCATCATTATCAGAATCGTCTAATGGGTCATTTTTGAACTTGATTATGCGATAAAACTCTTCAAAATCTACAGTCCCATCCCCATTTCTATCAGCCTCGTCTATCATCTCTTGGATTTCATCGTCAGTAAGTTTTTCATCTACTTCGGCTGCAATTTTTTTCAAATTGCGAAAAGTTATTTTATTTAAACCTTCTTCAGCAAAAAGTCGAAATAATTTAGAAACTTCTTCTTTAGCAGTGCGATCTGGCATTCGGCCTGCTAGCATATTGCAAAAATCGTCGAAAGTTATTGGGTCCAAAATATTTTTATTTGCTTCATTCATAATTTCAATAATGTGCTCTTTTTTCAAATCAAAGCCAAGTGCTCGTAACGCTGCCTTGAACTCACGAGCATCTATAGTATTTGATTGATCTGTATCAAATAAACTAAATACTTCGCGTAGTTCTTCTATTTGTTCATTATTTAATTCATTTTTTTTTTTTTGTATACGACGTTGTGATGATAAAAATGTATTTGTCGCCATCATTACCTGTTATCTGAATAGGCGCATTTGTTAGCTCGAGCAGCAACCTTGCATGTTTTTTTTATTTATATATGGAGGCTCGAATCAAATAAATAATGTTATTAAGGTGAATGGTTTTAACTTTGTATAATAAATTTCCTTTATTCATATACTAACGATTTAATCTGTTTTAGTAACAAAATGATACAATAATTCATATAATTTTTTTCATTTTGTGTCCCGTTATTCTCATTCCCCCCTAAATCCTTCCGTTTATCCCAGCTTGGGTTTTTTTTTTATCAAGTATCAGTCATTATTTTTGTCCTCTTTAACTCCTAAAACTATCTATTTTTAAGTTATAGTAAACATTAATCGGAAATTTAATGCAACTTCAAAAATTATCAATTCAAGAACAAGAAAAAAAGTCATTGAAAAGAACCCGATTAGATAATTCATTGTTAGTGTTCGGTAAACATGCATAGCTAGTTAATAATAGAAATAATTACATTCATGTCTATTTTGTAGACTGTATATAAACTTATACGTAAATCACATAGATACAGTGTGTAAAGTGGTGTTAGTAACCTTCATGTTTGAATTTATAAATTTGAATTGTACATGTTACAAATTCACACTATTACTGTACAAATTATAATATAAGAAAGTTATTTATCATTTATTGTATATTAGCGTTCTACTACTGTAAATAATCGATCATGATATAAGTTTTTTTTGTGATTGTAATGTGGCAGTATAATTGTATACTTCATATAGTTTTCACTGCATATAGTCCTTAATTTAAGTGTTTGTACAATTAATTGTATTTATTTAGTTGCTGTATGTGTAGTGCACACTTTCAGCGTAAATTTCATTAACTTAAAGAATAGCTTGCAATATTTTAATAATCTTATAATTCCATAACATAAATCAATCAATTGTTTAGTTTCTTTTCTTATTTATTTATAAGTTGTAAATCAATTATGTATCGTTAAATAATAAGTTTGTAAATTAAAAATAATTTTGTGGATTATATAACTATTAAATAAAGTTGCGAATGCACTTTTCTTATATATTTATTGCATATAATTAAACTAATTATATGTAATCAATGCATATAATAAGCTTTAATTTTCCGTATTATAATGGTGAACCCACTTTTAATATTTATATTGACTTAGGTGATCCTCATAGAGTAGATCAAATTGACATCCGCTTACAAAAACGTCAAAAACGTTTTTCGGAGCCTCCCTTATCAAAAACTTTATCTTCAAAACACAATCAAGGAAAATCTACTCAATTAACTTTGAGACAATCACAATTACTTAAAGGAGATCAAGTTGCTCCTAAGCAGCTTAATAGAACTCAACTAATAAAAAAACAAACTACGCTTACTAGTATGCGAAAAGTTTCTAGTAAGAATTGATATAAAATCATGTGTTCTTCATGAAATTTAGCTAAAATAATGACCCAGTAATAGTACGAATTATAGCTAATAAGTTATTATATATATATCTCTGTATATATCAAAATACTTATATGTCTATATATATACTAATATATATTAGTATATATATATATTATATTTTATATATAAATATTTACATGACGCAAAATAATCACAATTTACATAATTTGTATGTAAGTCGTTTGGTACTATTAACAACGTTCACAAGCATTATGTTGATATGTATTTTGCTTATAGTCTTAAAACATCTACAAAAAAGCTCCCAACGTATATCATCTCCATTCAAACCTAATTCACAAATACACCAGGAAAAGCTATCATCTGCTGGTGTTATTCAAACGCGAAGTACTGCTGAGTCCACTACATTTAAAGGAACTTCATTATCCACTGTAACTCCCTGCTCAGTTTTTGATAATGAACAAGATTTTTATCAATCCATACAGAAAAATATCAATCAAACAACTTCATTTAATCAACCTGAATCTGTATCTTGGACTGGTGCTATAGCGAAAAATTCAATATCTAGGTGTTATCCTAAACAAATAAGTTTACATCCAAAATGGACATCACTGAAAAAACCTGGATTAAGCATCTCATTGAAACTACCTTTGAATAAATCAACTTTATTACAAAATAATTCTTCTAGTTCATCTTCTTCATCTTGTTCATGTAATCAACCTTTAACGAATCCCTTAAATAATTTGTTAACAAGTTCAGAAACCCTATTAAACAGTAAAACCCATATATGCCGTCATTCTAAACTATTACATTCTGATCTAAAATGTCAAATACAACTGCAAAAATCTCAGCAATGCAGTAGCAACCCTTTACTTAAATTAAATACTGAAAACACTAAAAGAATCAATACGCGTAAACGCGTTCTACAATCTGCTGAATCTTCTTCAGCATGGCGCTGTAATAAAAAAGCAGATCTGCAAAATTATCCAGATGATTACCACGCAGATATACACAGTGTCAACATACTATCTTGCGATAGAGAAATCCTAGAAAATTCTAACGTCAAACATTTATCTATAAGAGATTTAGCTGCATACGGTCATTATTGGCTAGTGTATGAGTTACAAAGAGAAGCTGAATTTCATCCTGTATGGCAATTTAGTTTAAAAGGAGAGGCTGAAAATTTAAGGCTTCAAATCATTTCTTTATATTGGGAATCAGTAAAATTACATCCACTTTCCGCTTCAACTATTTATTCCGCTGTCCACACACTTAATAGATTAATAAATACATGGCCTGAAGCTGACCAAAATAGTGTAAAATCTCATCAGTGGCCATTTGCTGCAGTTACAGCTTTTAGACTTGCCTGTAAATTTGAAGAAAAACCTGAAGTATTTTGGGGAATTACGAATTTCTGGGAACTTTTTCCAATATTCAAACAATGGTCTATTGACAAAAGTGAATTACAGTTAAATAAGGTATTATTTTTTGAATATTAATGTATCTATTTGCACGTATTGTTTACATGACCATATATTCTATATATACCAGTATAATTATATTGTAAAATATAATTATTTAAATTATCATTTAGTCAACTAATAGTGTACGTCTTATATATCTGTAATGAGATCATTTTTAGGCTGAAATGGATGTACTTCAGCTATTAAATCATAAGATTAATTTACCAGTTGCTTCAACATTTGTGCTATTATACCTTAATGGTGGAGGATGGCCTCCTAAAGCTGCTGAGTTTTATTGCAATCTTGCATTATACATGTTAAGCCTTTGTACACTTGCGTCCACCAAAGATGTATACTTGAAGAAAGTAACCCCCTCCAAGTTAGCTGCTGCAGCAGTTGTTTTAGCAATTAAAATAATAAATGGAGACAGAGGACTTGTCTCTGGAATGCTGGCACATTTGGCCACATGCGATAGAATCAAATCCAAATCAAAAGGGTTTGGGCCATGTTCCTGTTGCTTAGAGTACTTTCCCGAAAGATTCCAAATCTACACTAATTATCAATACTCTGATATTCAGCCAGTAATACGCGGTCTATCCAGTCTACTTCGAACCAAACCGGAACAGGTAAATTTATATAGATATACATTGATATACTTTTACTATTCGCGAAAACTTTCTCGTTTGAATAAAAGTCATAATATACTATGCCACCTATAAAAAAAACCTTTAAATTAATTTATATTTATAGGCATATTCATTACGCCATTTCTTCCCTCTATGGGCCGAGCATGATTGGCAATAATATATTTTTTGATCCTAATCGTTATCACTCAGTTATTATTTTCATAAAGCTGCTTCTCTAATAAAGCTATGTCCTTTAAAAACTAATTTTGCACATGTATCCACATAAGCCAAGTTAAGTGTATTCTTTTTTAATTTACACAAACGTTACTCAAATTCTATACATACAGTCTTTATATATACAAATATGAGGCTTAAATAAATTTAATTTCTTTGTCCAATTTAAATTACATCACTTACTCAAATTGATTAAATCCATATATCTATGAAAAATTTGTAGAAAGAGATCCCTTTATTTTAATCAATTGTTATTTGTAAAGCTCTATATATTTTTACAATAATTATGTGCATTTTCAATTTTTAAATTTTTCTTTGAATTATAATAATGCTCCCTACACAGCTTATTTCAAAATACAGATTATTCAAAGATTTGTTTCAGTTACACAAATAACGAATATTAACAAGACTAACTATAAAAATATTAGATATAATTGCATGTAAATTTATCTTGCTCCGCATACGTCATCATGATACAAAAGAACAATATACAGTAAAGCGGGAGTATTTATACAAATAATGTCTCAGAATTTAATAAAACTTCACTATAAATAAATTATAATTTAAATATTAAACCAAAATTGAGTCTTCGTTACAAACGTACATAAAAATGACAAATTTATGGAAGTTGTTAATACATACACGTACTCAAAAAAAGAAAATAGTTAAGACAGTGTCTACGAAGTTCCCTAATGCTTATGGTATAGTCATAACAATTGTAACTACTGAGCATAGATGCAAATGAAGCTACGGACGATTCTGGTAAAGTTATTTAAGACATAGATATATATTATGCTATGCGAATATATTCAATATATATAATCAGGGAACAATATATTGAATTATAAGAGCTCTAATAGCCACTCAAAATTGTACGCCAAAGGGAATGTAAGTGAAATATATTCGAAACATTTTCACCAAGTAATAATTTAAGTTATTAAATATATGTAAATCTACAATATATGTGTTTTTATATATACACATACAACAATTAAGTGTGTATATATACATGTATTACTAAATTATTCAATAAGTTATTATTTATATAAAACCAATATAATAAGAAAATAGGCGATACAGCGGAAAGATGCTAAAAACTTTAAGCAAGATGAAGTGGATGGAGATGTTATAGATGATGAAATAGTATTTGATGAAAGTGTAACTACATTAGAAGTTGTTAAAATATACAATACAAACATAATATCGAAAAAAGACAATGATTCATTTTACAAAAAGTCATCTGTTTATGAACAAAGACTGCATATGGCATCTTCACTTTCTCTATTAAAAACATTATTTGATTCTAAATTAACGCAAGATTCAGTCAATATGCACATGAAACATATGGAAAATCCAATGCCCCCTTTTATAAAAACTTCAGGCTTCAAAATACCTATGAATGTATTGGCTTCTATGGTAAATAATTCAACTTTGAGTTTAAAAATCATACTAATACATGACTATAATAAACTATCGTATTACCAAGGCATACCATATTATAAAGTTTCTACACGGTATCTTATATACTATGTTAATAGACTAGCTCTACTACAAATAGCATTAATATTTATGTATACTTTACTAGCAACAAATTCCCTATCTAATTCATACTGGGGACTTATTCTTTTTCCAGTTGAAACAATTATTTGGTTAGCTATAACTTTTTCTCTAAAAGAAAAGTCCTTTATAATAATGGCTGTGCAACTTTTCTTAAGATTTTTAAGTATGCTAACTACAATATTAACAGTACTGGAAATCTGGAATACTGGATTTAGAGATTTTGTAGCGAGAACTTTAGCTTTGTATAATACAAATACATATATATTTAGCAATTGGCCAATAAAAGATTTTGAAATACCCTTAGAAGGTTTTACTGTGCTATATCCAACTAGTAAATCTATTAATTTACTTCCAAATGGAGACATATTATTTAACAACTATAAATTACTAGAAAAGCTATTACCAAAATCAACATTGAAAAGCAATGGGACCGAATTATTTGATTCTAAGCTAATGAATGATATTAGTCAAGAATATAAAAAATATTTAGACTCTTTAGAAAATATAGAATCACAAAATGATCTTTGGCATTTTGAATCTGTTACTCTTGATAGTCAAAATTTTTTATTATATGGCGATTATTCATTAACTTTAAAAAAATTCAATGAATCAAAATTTTCTGAAAATTTAGATTTACAGCAAAAACAATCACTGAATGATCAAGCGGGAGATCTTACTAACAAAATTATGATATTAATTGTTTTAGCTTTTATTTCGATAACTGCGATTTTACAAACTATAATTAATGTGAAATGTTGGTTTGCTGTTCAAAGAGATGTTAATCGATTTAATACTCAAATACCTCTTGAAAATTTATATGAGCAAGTTGATGTTTATCCTTTTTTAGCTTGGTATTTTAATCTACCAAAAAGTTACTAATTTATTAATACAGGTTTTTTTTTTTTTTTTTAATAAATAAATTGTATAATAACAATATACATAATAAATTATGTTTTTAATAAGATAAAAGAAATTGCACTATAATTAATGACTATTGATGACTTAAAAAAATTATTAAATCCTAATGTGCTAAAGTTTCGTACAATTATACATATAGATATCAATTATTTCTATGCTCAAGTGGAAGTAATAAATAACCCTAGTCTTAAAAATAAACCAGTAGCAGTGAGTCAAAAGAATTATCTCGTTACATCCAATTATATTGCTCGACAAAAAGGCATCAGTAAAATGTCTTCTTTGAAAAATGCTAAATTATTATGTAAAGATCTTGTTGTTATAAATGGAGAAAATTTGGACAATTATCGCATATTTTCAAGCAAATTTTTAAAAGTTTTGAAGCAATTATTGGAAGAATATACAAATGATATACTGATACAAAGAACCGGTTTAGATGAAGTCTTTATTGATGTAACAAGTTTAGTCTTCCAGTGTCTCAATAGTTTAATATTGAATACTGCACTCCCTAAATTTATTCACATCCAAGATAACAAAATGGCATATATGGGTTATCTTGTTAACATAGATAACACAAATTCCCCACCTGTAACATTATCTTCCAATATGCTTATCGATATATCTGACATAAAGTAATTTATTTGCATAAATCAATATCTAATTTTTTTATATATTTACTAAACAGTTGAAATGGATATTGTTATAATCTCTGAATTATAATTTAGTATAGTTTCGTTTTTACATTAATCAAAACTTTTTATGAGTATGTAATGCTTAAATGTTTGTTTGTAAAAAAAATTACAAAATGTGATAAATTATATATTAACGCAAATCTACGTAAAAATTTTATACAATATAGATCAGTAGTGTATTTATGGCTTATATTTTGTAATTTAATATAACTTTTAACGACCAAACTAAACTTAATTAAGTTATTTGTGCTCCCGGGTTCAGATCAAAGATATTCTGCAATAATACTACGGAGCATTGTTCTGCATTAAAAAAAACAACAGCTTTGAAAGTATCGTTACCTTGGAACACAGCATCTGAACAAGAGAATTATTTTTTTGAAGTTTGCCTAGCAATAGCAAGTAATATTTGCTTATATTTACGGTCTGAAATATTTGCTCGTACTGAACTTACTACATCTGGAGGTAAAATTATAAACAAAATTGATATTGCATAATTATGGCTAAAAAAATTATTAACTTAATCAATGTAGTTTATTTAATTGTTAAGACAGCAAAGAATAAATTGATATATGTTCTTAATTATGAAATGCAAATATATATTATATTATGTGATATATTTATTATAGTGAAACTTAGCCAATACATATAAAGAAATAATACGAATATAACTTCAAATAATCTGCTATAATCTATATACTTAGTAGTTATTTAAATATATATATATATATATATATAAATATATTTATATACATGTATATATGTATATGTTATATTTGAAAAAGTAGCAGCGAAAGTATTTGATATGCAATAAATGGATATGTATAGGAGTCTCAGTATCTAAAATTACTTCAAAAATGGCTGCCAATTTGAAGAAACCTAATGCACAAGTTACCATGACACCAAGACATATTCATGAGTTTATGAGAGTAATATAATTATCAGATAATGTTACTAGACAGTTCGACTTTCTGAGTTTTCGGGAATTGGCTCGGTAACATACAACCATTTCAAAGATCACAAGTAAAAGTTATAAAGTAAATTATATAATAAATCAACAGATTAGCCACAGTGCAAGATTTATTAGATGCTGACATAAGTCGATTAAATCAAATTATCCATAATTTGAATCAATTTCTGATCATGGCAAAAGGATGTGATTTCCTAATAAACCTAGTGGAGCTTTCAAGTAATAATTAAATGATTTTAAGTACATGAGTACATATATATATATTTAATGCTTGCTTATTTTTCTTTATAATATAATTTTAGGTAATTTAGTTAAATCTCTGTCCCTTGAAGATTCATATTCTTTTGTTCATGGAATAAAACATGCTGATATATTTTATATGGAAATTCGAAAATTGACTATTAGGTTATTCACTAGATTAAAAGAATATCTTTTACAGCAAATTGGGATACCAACTACTTTAAAATTAAGTATTAAGTAATAATTAAAACCTAAACAAAAAGAGTTCTTCAGGTATAAACATACAAGTAATAGAGTATCACGTCAAAAAGGGTTAACTGATTTACTATTAAAAACTATGGAAAACCCCCCCAACAATGATTATAATTTTCTAGATAATTATCAAAATAATGTGATAAATCAGTTTATCGAGCTGGCAAAAGAATTTGTACGCAGACATACTGTTTCTATAGCTTTTAGACACATGATTTAATTAATAATCCTATTTATGTCGTAAATGTTGCTTTTACGGGGTTCAAACAGTGTGTGAAACAAAATAACGATTTGAAAGCATATTTGAAACCCAAACCCATTAATAAACACTTAATTACAAAAACTGTTAAATTACGTCCTTATAGCATAAGGATCAAAAAGAGTAAACAATTTGTTTCTCAAAAATTAGTTAACGTTCAAATTCCTATGAAAATAATGTAAGAGATAAATTTTCAATTTGTCTTTATGATGTATGCTTGTTAATAATATATATGTATCGTCAGGATAGTATGACAAAATAATATATATTCACATATTTAAAACTATTATATTGTAATAGTAGTACATGTAAATATATATATATATATATATGTATATATGTATATGTGCGTATATCAATTATATATATGTATATATATTTTTACATATTTTTTTACTATTATATTATAATAAATAATACATTTATTCTTACATATATATACATATATATGTATATATATTTTTATTTATTTATTCATAAATATTAAATTATAATTAGTAATACATTCATATATACATGTATGTATGTATTTAAATGTATATGTATATTATATAACTATTATATATATTATTATAAATATAACATTATAATTTAGCTAATCCGTTTTTATAAAGGAAGAGTTTATATAGTACAGCTATTACTTAAATTCAAAGCTAAATCATTTAAACTTCATTATTTTATTATATTATTTTGAGAAATTCTCTACATAATAATAAACAAAATCAGTTATTTCAAATTACGTAAACAGTATTAGAGTATAAATAATCTGTCACTAAAGTTTTGATAATATATTTTATTACCTCTACAAAAACTATTTGATAAAAAATTAATAGTTTGTCCAAATAATTACGAAACTTGAACAATATTTATTATTAATATTGCTTTTTGTTAATTTTTCAATTTTAGCTGATATAACTGGAATACTCTAAAAATTGTGAAGATTATATTTCTGGAAACTTCTGCTAAGTAGTTAATTAAAATGAATGTATCAGAAGATAACATAATGGTGCCCATAACTACGGATGATTATGTCATGTTAGAATCAGAAGAAAATATAGTCTCTACAGAAATGAAGTCGCCAAAAGAAGTTATTGAAGAAAATACCAACGATATTATTGAAATAGAGAAAGAAAAATTGAAAAACTTAGTGCAATCTTTGAAGGATACTACCTGTATACGTAAAGTGCGTGTTCCTGCTCACAGATTTACGCCATTGAAGAAAAATTGGTTGGAACTTATTGAACCTATCGTTAAACATTTAAAATTATTAGTACGAATGAATACCAAATCCCGACATATTGAGTTGAAGGCAAAAAAATCGACTCCTGCTGAAGCTATAAATCTACATAAAGCTTCAGAATATTTGAAGGCATTCATGTTAGGATTTGAGATTAAGGACGCTATAGCACTTTTACGGTTAAATGATTTATATTTGGAATCATTTCAAATAGCTGATGTTAAAACATTACGTGGGGATAATTTATCGCGTTGTATCGGTCGAATATCTGGACGCCATGGGCAAACAAAAAATGCTATAGAGAATGCTACACGTACCAGAATAGTTTTAGCGGATTCTCATTTACATGTTCTAGGAGCTCACCAAAACATAAGAGCCGCTAGAAACTCAATATGTTCACTAATTTTAGGTAGCCCAGCAAATAAAGTATACAATAAACTTCGAATTATTTCTAGAAGGTTATTAGAAAGAAATTAAGTTTGTTTTCCATAGCTTATTTTCATGAGAAAGAAAAAAAAACCCCATTTGTTCTTTATATAAAATAAGACAAATTATTAGACATGCGAATATATATATATATATATATTTATTATTTTTGAATATTTATAAAACTTAATCTGATAACCAACTATTATCTGAATAATGCTTATCAGTAGATGGTTCCTGTATTTGAGATAGCAGAATGTCCACAATTGATTCTGTGGTTTTTGAACCAGTTACGGATGAGTATGTCGTAGGTAAAGGGGTTTCGACAGATTGAACGGATAATCGTGAATAATAACCCTGGGAATTGTCCGTATATATAGACGGTGTTAGCTTCAACTTGAACATTTTCTCGAACATAAATGTGGAGCTTGTGCTATGCGGTAAGAAAAATGAATATAACGGTAGATTCAAGTGATCGTTTGCATCTACGTAAGAAATTTTTGCAGTCAATTTGCTTAAATCAGATGTGCTTTCGGTTAAAGTTTTTTCTGGCCAGATTAACTCTAAATTTCGAAATAAGTTTACTGTTATACGAACGCCAGAAAAAAATGCATAACTAGTAGGAAAATTACGGGTCGCGTGTTTTATCAGGAAATATTTGTCATTTTGGGACATGGAATCAAATTCTTCTTTACTTAACGGTATAAAATATTTCCCTTGAATCAGCAAATTTTTAATTTCGTTGGCATCTTTAATAGGATTGACTTTTTGACAAATAACATGATGTGAGGCTACACAACTGGAATTTAAAGAAATCTTGCATGCTGGAGGAGAGTATTTCATATTTGTGGGTTGATCGAATAAAGCAATATAAGGAAGGTTCTCAGCAAGTGTGCTACTTATAATTTCTAACTTATTTTTATCGGTGTCCTTCAGAGAAATGTCAGAGGTTGAATGAAAGTAATTATTATTTTTGCTGTGGCATAAATGTCTAAATGAATAGAATACGAAAGGGGTTTTTATTATATTCGATATATCCAGTAACTTCCAAGGTTTTTGCATATTTAAAACAGAATAAGGCAAACTCATCAAACATTTTGTCTTAAGTACGTTACAACTACAAATAAATGTGCCTATGCGACATCCTATGCATACTCTTTGTAACTTTGCTTCAAACTCATGACACTCATTTAAGTCATTATCGCAAGAACTTGTGCTGATTACGTTGACTTTTATAAGGTTTAATTGCTCTAGGTTCTTCAAAATCTCCAGCAAATGATCAAGATTATCAACTTTTTCAAGCATTTCTGACCTATAATAAAATTAATTTATTATTAATACTGTTTATTCATATTGTCATATAGCTATTAAAAATTATGAAGAAACTACTACATGATAATGAATTCAGAACTCTATGTCTCTTACATCTATAATATCTTAAATATATATATATATATATATCTTTGTGTATATATGTGTATATATGTGTATATAAATATATGTATTTTAATATATGTATATAGAGTTATTTATATAGGTATATGTATATAAGTAAAACTATAAATAAATATATGTATATATAGATTAAAAGTTTGATCTGTCTGGCACTATGAATAAATACGCTGTAATTAGCTGTATAGCTCACATTGTTAGTATGTCAAGCCCTGATGAAGAATATAGATTTAGAACATCCTCAGACTTCAAGTTTTTGTTTACAGTTTGTAATTTAGTTGTTTGTCCTTTAAAGTTAGCATTGACAATAATGTCCAAAAGCATCTAAATATGTTATATTACTGATGGTATGAATAATGATCTTATAAATGATATTCATATATTCTACATGCCAAATAAAATACTTATAACTGATTATATTCTCTACTAAGAATATTCTATTACTATAATCTATTATAAAGGTAACAGTCATATGTATCATTAAGTACTTCAGAAAAATTGAGAGGGTTCAATTTTGGATATTTAGATATTATTGTTTTAGTAAACTTGTTTCTCCACTCAATCAATGAGTTTCCATATGCAGCGGAAGGGTGTATTAATATATCATCATTACATTTTAACATGTGGTGGAGCCCAAAATAACCTTCGCATGATAAATTATCCAAATTTATTATTACATTATCTTTTTCCAATTTAGGTATAACTTCGGATAATATATTTTGGAAATTCCACGGTATGCGACATGAGTTTTTGGTAGTATCAGAACAGTACTTAGGCTGATAAGCATCTGTATATATATCACATGTAGGAACCAAACTTTCATTATTTGTGATACGATCTGTCTTCTTCATACTCACAGTATCTTCGAATGGAGAGGATTTTTTTGGAAAAAATAGGTATTTTCTTTGCTTTTCTTTAATATCAAGCTGTGTCACTTGTAATCTTCCAGAAAATGTTAAACCACATAAAAATAGGGTATAGCCAGACCCTGGCTTGTACACGCAGTGTACCGCCAAACCCGCCAGTCCACAAAATAAGCGACTTAAAGGTCCTTCGGATAAAGGATATTTACTGCTATCTAATAGTTGTCTCTGTGAAATTATAAGCGGCCCATAAACGCTATGGTAACGTAGTTCTGACCATAGACTTGATATACCTAAGTTTATTTGAGCCTAGTAATTTTTATAGAAAAAGAACACATATACATATATGTTCTTGAGGAATCATTTACCTGTTCATAAACCGTTATTTGTAAAGGATGGTTTTGATCGGAAAAACAAAGAGGTGAATCCTCTTTGAAGGTTTTGGGCTCTAACTCAAAAAATCTATCTATAAAGTGTTCAAAAGAAATGTCTGCAAAATTAGTTTTCCGCCTAGACTCTGGTTTTTTCTTTAATAAAATTTCCTCATATTTATTTTCACGATGAGTATTAATAAGGTGACTATTAGTACTCGAAACAGACAACAAATTTATTGATACATGTGGAGATGCCCAGCAGAAAGCAGATAACAAATATAAATGAGGATGTGGTATTTTTGAGGATGAGTTTAATGGAGTATGTGCCCAAGATAAATGTCTAAAACGTCCACGTCCCTACATAATCAATAAATAATACTTAATTTATATATAAAATATATGTATATATATATAAATAAAAAAAGCATAAGGAATTATTATTAATTAAAGATTTATTTGCACTTATATTTAGATAAGAGTTTTTTTTTTTTTAAATTCGCATACTTGTTTAACAAGAGGCAAAGGTATTTCGTCTATTGTATGCGAAGGGCTACGAATATCCCATAGTTTGATGGAAGATGTAACAGCGGATGTTATAGCATAAAGATTTGTATTGATAGGATGTTGTGAAATGGCAATAAAGCTTTCTTGTAAAGGCAATCTTGTCGTCAATCGAGTATGCTGGAAACAAAATGGTGGTCTAAGTATTTTTTGAGGATACAGCATCCCAACGGAACGACTCTACAAAAGGCTAAAAATTTCTAAGTAAAATTTACACGTAAATCCAATAAATACAGTTTTGAACCACCTAATAATATTTCGCATGGTTTATTTGTATATGTAACACAATCAATAATGTCCGTAGCTAAATTCCCGTATCTGAGACTGTGCATTTCTGAAGATATGTTGTGTGTTTCAGAACTTTTAAACAAATCAATTTTATGAATTGGCTATATATTGCAATGTTAATTAACTTTAATTTTTTACCGCTAGAATCGTATTGTCCCAAATAATAACTTGCCTCTTGGATGTAACCATGCATGCTCGGCCAAACTCATGTGGACTAATACACATGCACTGAATAGCTGAATTTGCATCAAGAGAAACATCAGAAATTAATTTAGTCCTTACGGAGGGAAAATAATTGTCTGACGATCAAAAAGAGTACATGGAGTTTTACAGAAAGTATATATTCTTTACAATGACAATATATATCCGTTAATAAATTCATATTAAAAAAAAAAAAAAATTATTATCATATGTATATATATACATGCTATATATATTTACGTAAATTTAAGTATCAAAATTTAAATTAAATGCATATACATATATATATATATATATATATATATGTTGACAAAATAATAATTTATGTTGTACCTTGCTCAGGATTTTCTAAAAAAAATTGCGACATATGAAGTCCGTCATTGTTCCACGAATAAACAAGTGGCTGATGATTAATTTTGCTGTCAACTTGGAGATCAATGATCCGGTTTTTATGCATGTTTTCTGTACTTATTTTCGCTAAGCGTTTAAATCTTTGGAGAGTGTTGTATGCAAAACTACCGGTTTCTGTTTGTAACATGGTCTTTATCATTTCATTGTCAAGAGTCTTCAAATTATCAGTTACTGGTGATGTATAGGAAAATTCGGATGAATAGACATCTGATATATAACTATATAGAAAATTTGTGTTTTCGGAAAGCTTATGGCTATTGTTAGGTTGACCTCCAATCCCTATAAGCTCTATATCAGTATGCTCATCGCCACAAACGGAAAACAGACAAGGAATATTTGGGTATGTCCCGCATGATAAATTAACGGGAACTAAATTGTTGATAACTTCAGGTTTTGTGGTAAGTTTAAGCTGATTTGTAACAAAATTATTAGTACGTTCAAAGAGTGAACGAAAGTGTAGTGTAGATAAAGGAGGTCCTCGACTTCGATAGACAACTTCTGGTTGAAGTGGGTTGTAGTTAATGCCATAGTTGCTGTCATATTTTATATTATGGAACATTTATCATTTTATCTTATTTTTTATGTGCCTAGTATTATTGAGCATATTATCAAGAAAGACGTAAAAAGGTGATTTTTCTTAATTCCAATAATATACTATATAAATATTAGTATTAAGGTTATGTATATATATAATATAAACCACAGCAGTTATTTTTATATACTTATATCTAGTATATTATATAGGCTTAAGTCATTAATTGATATATTCCAATATAAGTACATACAGGTGTGTATTCATTTATATACATTATCTTCAATATATATATACGTACATATATATATATAATCAATTATTTATTAATAATGTGAAGTCTCTGAATTGTATAAATTATATGCACATATACATATCAATAATGTATGACCAAAGAC